>JASFDF010000238.1:0-33292 GCA_036937115.1 Nidularia sp. FH-822889
TATCGGTAATATCACACTTTTAGCTGAGTTTCAACTCTCTCTGGAAATATCTTTCACATTAAATTTTCGTGATGGCCACTATTGGTGAATGTTACTATCGACGACACATTCCCAGATCCATTGACCGGGGAAACGATATCATACACTCCTGAAAGTTCATGGAGCAGCGGGAGTGATTGTAACACCTGCTCGGCCCATCCTGATCCGACGTTTCTCAATAACGGGACATGGCATGATACGACCGTAAATGACATTCATCATATGCCCTATGAATCGCTTCTTAAACATCCCATCTAGTTCGTTCCCAGCAGCGGGAGTAATATAGGTCCAATGCTCTCTGCATCCGCAAGTTTTAACGGTTCGAAATCCTTCCACTCTTTGTCATAAATTTGACAATTAACACTAGCTGTTTTAAATAGGCACTTCTGTATATGTCTTTTGCGTGCTCGCCAAATCTACCTCGGCATTAAGTGGTCGCAGTGATATGAGCTTCTTCATCGATGGTGAGTTCGCGGGCAATTATACAAGAAAAGCACTTGGAACGGCGGAGTATGTGTATAACGTGCCTGTCTATGTGAACACGTCTCTGCTCCCTGGAATACACGAAGTAAGACTGCAGAACGGGCAACCAGGTGGTCAGCAATCTCTTGCTTTGCTTGACTACATTGTATACTCGTGAGTTTTGAAATTGAACACCCAAACTTCTGAGTTATGATTGACAGGGAAATGCACGCTTAACTATACTTAGATATGATAACGATAACTCCCCAACCACTTCCCAGCATACTTCAAGCTCGGTAGCCGTAAAGGTGGGAGTGGCTATTGCAGGCTCAGCGGCTGGGATTATCAGCATAGCCGTCCTAGCGATCCTAATTCGTCTGAAGAGACATCAAAAGCATGGAATGCAGCGGGAGCTTGCGATCGAGCCCTTTTCATTACTAGTGACTCACGCTTCTGACCCAATGGTTACGAATTCCCCCGTAGATGACCCACCGCCTGCCTACAATTACTTCAGCACTTCAGGGAGCTTTATGGACCAGCTGCGGATATCGAGTAGAAAGCATCTTGTATAGCATGTTGAAGGTCCAAAGTAGTATGTCACTAACTATGAATGTCTGTTACTTTGTCTGCAAAGCACGTCAACGTTGATACCACATGTCAAAGGCATGAGAGATAATTCTTATTCACCTAGCACAGCCAGGTATTTATGCACCAATCATAAATCTACAACACAAAAGGCACGACAGCCCTTCTCTCCTCCGGATACCTATCGCCAAACTTCTCCTTGTACCACAAATGCCCCTTCCATGCGCGTGGCAGCATGAGAGCGAACCCAGTGATGAGGCAGATGTACGGCGGGCAGAGATTCGGCGCGAAGAGAGCGGCGGGGCCGAACAATGCGTCCTTGAAGGAGGAGAAGCTGAGGGAAGAGAGCGAGAATGGGAATGGGAATGGGGATGAGGCAAGCGCAAACCCGAGCCACATAATCCATTCACAGAAGTAGTTCGGATAGGAGATGTATTTGTATAATAAGCCCTGAGGGATGGCGTAGTGCTCTCCTTTAGCCTTCTCTCCTTCGTTGCTCTTGCCCTTCCCGGCACGCGCCTTCCGCCTGATGTTGAGCAATATTTCATCATGCACAATATTCCCGACAAATCCCACGACCCACAGAACAAGTCCAATCGCCACGCGCGAGTCCGTCAACGAGAAATTGGAGAGTCGTATACGCGCATAGGGCGAGGAGAAATATGCGCCCTGCATGAACCCATTGAGCGTGTTGAATGACATCCCGCACATAGGCACCATAATATGCGACTTCGAGCGCGACGGCGTGCGTAGCTGCGAGATGACCGCGCGGTTGGCGTAGTGCCCCAGGAACAGCGCGGCAAACAGGCTCTGGGGGCTTCCAAGAGCTGGTGTAGGCTCCGGCGCAGGCCCCTGCGAGAGAGGGGAGGAGAAGTACGCAAGGATGAAGAAAGTGGGCGAGACGAGCTCCATAGCGATCCAAGACTTGATGCCGTCTATGTAAAACGGGGAGGCGGAGGAAGCAGAAAACCGCCCGAAGGGCATGTTGACGACGAGAAGGATAGGGCTCCCTAGGAGGGAGGAGAGGGTAAGCAATTTGCGGGCGACTGCAGGTGAAGAACCGTTAGTTTAAATTAAGGGGAGAGAGGAAGGGATATGTAAGACGCACCATTATACAGGTACAGACCACGCCCGTGGCTGAAGAGCGCTGTATAGATAGACATGACAGGCATTTAAAACGTGTGGAAGCTCTGCGAGAACTGGGGAGTATCTTTGCGAAAACCTAAAAGTGGCTTGTTCCGAGTTCGTACTCACCTTAGAAGCTTTGTTCGTTTTTAAGTTTCGCAATGGATGCGGGCCCGTATAGTGAATTACGTTATGGGGAGTCAGAACAAAATGAGGGCTCCCGCTGTGGAAACGACATGACTCGACATGGGAATACGACCAAAGTCTACCATAGTGCTTCCGGACAAAGTTGGCCGCGCCAACTATTACTTCCCTTCGAAATTAAAATAGTGGGAGAAAAGACAGTAAGTAATTCATCTGCGCAACTAGTACCACCACTCATACTTTATGTACGCATTCTTTTATGTATCTTTTCCTAGAGAGAATTTGGAAGGTTCTGAAGATGAAATTCTGCCTCGGCCTTCTAGCCAGATTTTCTCCAGTAGCTATCGTATAACGCGTATACAATTGTACTGTGTGAGTTGTTTTACAAGGGCCGATGGCGTAGTTGGTTATCGCATCTGTCTAACATTGTATTGGACACAGAAGGTCCTCAGTTCGAACCTGGGTCGGCTCATCTTTTTATTTTACCTCACCCTTCTAACAGTCGTCCGAAAAAACTGAAACAACGGTAGATATGTAGGTAAACGACAATTTCAGTCGACTTCGCTACAAACAAACAAACTCAAAAAAATAATTGAAGCTTGGACTGTGGATGTTCAAAGGATTGAAATCCGGACTTTACACACACGAGAAACACCAGTGAATGAGTGATGAATTATTACAAGGCATACGAGCTACCACTGCACTGAACGCCCATAGGTGTTGGGGTCCACGCCGGCGAACAGGCGTTGGTCCCGCGCAAGACGCGTCGGACGTTGTGTTGTGGTGCATTTGGCAACGGCCTCTGAAGTTTCTGCGTCCGAGCGGGCCGGGAGACTTCCCTCTGGGGATTTGCATCCGTCGTTTGTGCAACGCTGGGGCCATTGAACATACAAAACAATAGTACGTATAATATCATTCGCTATCAAAGCGTCTATGTCCCAAGCTACCTACGACTATGGGCAAGGGATAAATACAGCTCTACAAACAAATGCTAGGTACAGGAATAAGGTTAGGGCGGGAGTTTATATGGTGGCAGGTTTCTAGGCAGAACATCTAGTCGTATAGTAGATCAAGTATGGATGCATATGTAAAATCCGTATGTATGTACAATGAAAAAAAGGAAATTGGGAAAGGGTAATGGAATAGGGAGATCGTTACAGGTCGTTAGGTACAGTAGACGTACATACAATATAACACAGGCGAGAAAGAGAGGGAACAGGGAGGAATACATAGGGTCCGTACGGGTAGAGCAGGGACGCATCTATGAGGATGGATGAGTGTCTATTGGTATGCTGGCAGTAGCGGATCGGTCAGGAGTGGAATCTACACAGAAGATGTTAGATGTGGATCAGGGATGGTGTGTGCGGGCGAGGCGCGAGGAAGAGGCGCGCTGCGGTGATTAGATACAAGTGAAACGGTGGTGGGAGCGGAGGCGGTGGCGATGGATGGTGATGACAGTACGCCTGCGGACAATGATGCACGATAGTGCCTGCAAAGAATGATGATGGTGGTGCGCCTACAATGAGTGATGCCGATAACGCCGGTGCGCCTACAGAGAAGATGAGATCAGAGAAAATGGTGACGGCACGCGTAGGGGTAGGCACCGGGACGGGGGTGAGCGGGGTCGGAAGTGTGAAATGGGGGAAGGAAGGGAGAACTTGAAAGGGGCAGTGTGACTGATGGGTGAGGGGTTTCAGGATGGTGATACGAGAATCCGGGGAAAGGAGCTTAGAGGCGGAAGACGGTAAGGACTGCGATGCGCCCGTCTTGTGCTATACCGTGGTTGACGCCTGAAGGGAGGAAGGTAAGTAGGTGTTAAAGGAAGATGAGGAGAAAGAGAAACAAGAGAGGTTAGTGAGGCATGCAAACCAAGGGGAAAAAATGAAAGGGGTAGGAAACCATTAAGAGACTGAAAGAAGCGAGAAGACCACTGTCAAAGAAACAGAGACGCACCGTCCTTCCCTTCCTCAATCAAATCCGTCCTCCACTCGACCTCCGCCTTCCACCACATCCCCTTCCACCTCCCCCCCGCCACAGCATGCTCCACCAGCCAATCGCGCCCCAAATTATACCCATCCGGCACAATAGTATGGTGCTTGCTCGAATCCAGCTCCTTCGACGCGCCAATGAACCACGCGCCGCTCGGGGCCATGGTGCCGTTCTGCTTCCACGCGCGGAAGTGCTGCCCGCCCGCGAGACTCTCCCAGCACGTGCCCCAGATGGGGAAGTAGTACTGCCGCGCGAGGAACTGCTCGGTTTTGCGCCCGTCGCCGTCGCCGAGGTCGGCGGTGTGCCGGTTGCCGTAGTGCAGACCGAGGCATTCTTCTGAGTAGCCTATGGACCTGTGGGCGGGGAGGAGGAGAGGGGAGGGGAGAGGGGAAGAAGGGGGGCGGGAAGAAGCACAGTTAATTATAAGTGTGATGCGCTGTCACGATTGGCGTTACGTATACGCACTTGGTGTAGTACTGGAATCCGAGGTCGGTGAGGATGAAGGGGTCGGATTGACCGGAGATGATGACGTTCAGTGGCTCGCCGTATTTCTTGGTTGTGAACTGTGTACTGGGGGTAAGTGAGAGTTGCGAGAGGGAAAAAAGGGACGGACGTCAAGGAACCGACCGCCATTGAGGCGGGGGTCGTACCAGCCCTCCTGTGAGGCGGGCTGCGGGGACTGGAGCACGGCCTGCTGCAGGGGGGACGCAGCAACGAGAGCGGGGAGGGCGAGGGCGAGGAGGGAGAGAGGGAGGAGCATGGTGGTGGATGGAGAAGAGGGGCAAGGGAAGAGAGGCAGGCGAACGCGGAGACCTTGGAGCGCGGAGGACGCCAGGTCAAGTTGATAGGTGATATTGATAGATCCAATCTGTGACGCGTGACCATCTGGTCGCGACCATCTCTGCTTTCCAGGTTATCCCTGTCCATATCCTCCTCAACACACACCATGGCCTCCGCGCTGCCCCTCCCGTCCCCCGCGCCCTTCACCAACCTCCCGGACGACGCACCCGACTCAGACGACGCCGATACCGCCTCGCAGCGCTCCATCTCCCTCTCCTCCGCCCCCTCTTCCCGGCGGCACTCTGCTGCCTCCTCTGTCCCGAACGATGACCACGACGACCACGACCCCCGCGCCTCCTTCACCACCCACTCCTCTGGGTCATACGACCCCCGGCGGCAGTCGCACCCTTTCAGCCTCGACGGGCAAGACGATGATGCGGCGAGCACCCGCGCGACGAGTGTGTACGATTTGGATGCGGGGAAGGCGGTGCCTCTCCCGCTGTACTCACCCCCACCGGTAAGAACGACTTACCCACCCCCCGCGCCGGACAGGGTGAGTGTGACGTCGTTTGCGTCGTCTTCGTCGAGGAAGGCGCGCCCCGAGTCGCTGCTTGTGACGCCCCCGAATGGCCCAATCGTGTTGGGGATTGCATTGGTGGATTTTAACCACCTTGTGCGTCCTTCCTTCTCTTCTGTTTCTCCCTCCACTAAACGATGCATGAATTATGGTAACGAATAGGTTGGCCCACGGATAGAATACTCCCACGGCGACATATTCGAGGACGAAGAGATCGCGAAGATACTGCCCTTCCTGGCTCTGCCAGACGGTGCGCATCTCGTGCGTTCCCTCCTCTTTATCTTTCCCATTTCACTACCTAATGCATCATAACGCAAAGAGCAAAGAAGACTACTCCTACTTCCACCTCGTCCCGTCGTCCCCGCATCCGACGACGGTGTTTGGTATCTCGTGCGTTGGCTTCCCTATTTTATTCCTCCCCGCCCGCCTCTTCCACCTCTCTCTCTTATTCCTTCCCCTCACCCTATTTGCCTACTTACTCCTACCCCCTAGATGCAACCAGCAAATCGCCGCCTCGCACCTCCTCGTCAAGGGCCCAGACGTCACGCGCTCGACTGTGCAGAAGGCCGTGGTGGTGCTCGCGTCGAAGCCTGTATTTGGGCCGATACGGTGCGTTTACTTCCTTTTGTTGTTGGGTTTGTGGATTTAGTGCTGGGATTGCGGAGAGACGTGGTTGATGGTGGGGTCGTGTGCGATATCATGCTAAACTCCGCGTTATGGAGTTTATTCTTCCCGGGATCGATCATTCTCTTTATCTCATACTCTCCTTTTTCAATTCTACCCCATTCTTCTTCTCGTCTTGCCTCCCTTACTCACTTCCGGGTTATAGAGAAAAACTGCGTGTCGTCACTACTGCGCTCTTCAACCAGCGCGACTTCACCGACGCGAGCATCCTCGACGACTTTGGGCGCGCCCTGGAGCCCGCGCTGAGGGGCCAGCTGACGGAGAGCGGGTTGTATATGGGTAAGAGTTTCTCCTCGAACGTCTTTCCTCGTTCTTCCACCCCCAACACACACATGCGCGCGTCTGACTAACCCCCCTCTTCCTTGCTTACTAGGAACCAGCCTGTACGTTCCCCCTCCTCCATCTATCCTCCTTCCTCCCTGAGCCTAAGTCGCCGTGTAGTCGTGAACTGGTGCACATGTTCCGCCAGCGCACGCTCGTGCTCGTGAAGGCGCTGATGCTGCAAAAGAGGGTAAGTGCGCGACTCTTGTTTCTTTCCTTCTTTTACCCCTCTTCCCCCTCTGCATTCCGATGCACATTTTTTTTCTCGCTGTGATGCAAGTTTTTTTTTTTTTTTGGCGATGATGCGGTATTGATGTTATTTTTGTCATGATTAACTGATGCATCGACGACAGATTATGTTCTACGGCCACCCTGTGGAGCGACTATGCACGTATCAGTATTCGCTCGTCTCGCTATTGCCCGGTGCATACTACTTCCTTCCCTTCCCTTCCCAACTCCTTCTGACGTCCCTCTCACATCCCTTTATTCTATCCTACCCTATCCTTTCCTATTACACAGGCCTCCTACAAACTCTGGACGATTCGGGCTCCCCCCCGCTCGCCGCGCGCGCGCCGACGCTCTCACGCCCCACGAGCCTGCGCACATCAGATCACAAGAGCATGATGGCGTACATGGGCTTACCGCTCGATTTGTTTGGCAAGGTGCGTCTGTGTGCTTTTGCTACTGTTTTTCCTACGCTCTACATCGTCTTCATCCCCCCGTCGCTATACCTTCTTCCTGCCCTCGTTTTCTGCTCTTTTCTCTTCCTGTTTCCTTTCTGTTTTTCCCCAAACGCTGCTAACTCCCGTTCCCCCTCACAGGACGCGTTCTTCCAGCCCTATCTACCACTTCAACAGCTCGACATAATCAAGGAGACGCCTAGCTACCTGTGTGGATGTACGAACTCGATTGTGACGCATCAGAAGGAGATTGATCTGCTTGTTAATGTGCGTTTTCCTATCATATCCACCCCCATCCGTCCATTTAGCCATCCACTTAAACTCTTTTACCTCGCCTCCCCCATACAACAACTAATCAAACCCCCTTCCATCGACAGATCGAAACAGGCGTCTTCGAATTCCGCGACCCCAAACTGGAACGTTCCGCGGGCCTCACAGCCGCCGACCGCAAGTGGATGGACGACATCGTGACAGACGTGAATGAGGGATGGGACGATGCGGACCCAGCGCGGGGGGCGGGGGCGGGAATGATGTAAGTGTGTTTCTGTGGAACTTTCGCCTTGCACGAGATGTTAATAGATTTGTGTTGGATGGTAGGTTTAAAGGCAGCGATGATTATCTAAGGACTAAGGTGTGTGGGTGTCTCTTTGATGTCAGCTGTTAACGGAGATAGTGTTTTGAAGTTTGAGGAATATGTCTCTGCTGCGCTTGCGTCGGTGAAATATCGGGACTTTGTGGCGAAAGGGGAGGGGAGCGGGGTTCTTATAACAGGAGGGTCTGGTGCGTCTCTTCGTTCCTTTCTGCGTGGATAGCCTTTTATACTCATGCCCTTTGGAGTAGGAGGTGACTCGAGCTCGGCGGAAGACTTCAACCCCCTCTGGATATCCGAGTTCAAAAAGACAAACGCGTTCAGTGTGTGGGAACGCGTTACTGATCCGTTATTATTCGACATCGTTGAGCCACGGTGGGTCTGAATGATATTATCCCGTTATCCCAAAGCTGATAATGTGTTTCAGTCACCCATGCAATCAAAAGCCCTCCGTCGTCGCAGACATCGGCCTCCGCCTACAAGAAGGCATCCAGGAGCTTAAGCTCGAGCAGCAGCTCGCTCCAGCGCGCGAGGCCGTTACGCGCACCCTCGCCGCTGGCTCCACTGGATTCTTTAAGGCCGTCGAAGGCGTCCGCGGGCGCTGGGCACAGCGCACCGCGAGCTCATCGTCCTCCGTCGGTGGAGACGACAAGAGCTCACGCGCGAGCACACCCCCAGTCGAGGTGTCCAAAGCGGACCTGGAGGGCTCCGAGACGTCGTCAGCAACGACCCCGCGGTTTTCGATACCTCGATCCTTCTCGCTCTCCACATCGTCGATCATAAGCAGCCCGACGAGCGCGTCGTCGAGTACGACGGTGGAGTCCCCGGACTATACGCCAACGGGCGCAACGCCCCTGAAGCCGAACTTGGCTGCGTGGAGTGCGGGGATTGGGTCGTTCTTGTCGACGAGGGCGCCGCGGTTCTCACTGCCCCGAACGCAGTCGATGGATGAGGGGGGAGGGGGGAGGGCGTATGAGAGCCCGCCGGCGACAGCGCCGATTGTACATGTTACGACTCCAAGTCCGACGATGGCGCAGGTGTCTGCGGAGCAGAAGGGCGCGTCACAGCCGGAGACGGTGGAGTATACGGGGATGGCGCTGTGAGTATGTAGGAGTAATGGTGTTAGTGGTCTTATGTACTTTTCGTTTTAATCTGCGGCTCAGCTCGCGGGTCAGGCTGAGCCGACGATAGTGATAATGATTCATGACAGGTTATTTAGAATAATTGCTGGGCGGATGCATCTGCAGGTGATCTGTACGCCCTTACTACTTGCTAAAATATGCAACACAACGATAGACGATGCATGTCCCCTGTAATTGTTGCTCATACCTTGGTAAATAGACACAAAAATCTCGCATCGACCTGCATTGACAACCCCCGTTCAGCCAAGACTTGGCCGAAGTGTCAGCATGTCGCGATAACAGATATGATCACGTGATGGCGCGTGGCTCAACTTGTTTTGAAAGTCGAATTTCAACGTTTCACATTCTTGACATTCTGCCTTTTCCTATTACCATTGCGTCGCCGTATCCATACACTACCACTTCAAAGCTTCATTCTCTGCCTGTCATCGCGGCCAATACTCTTCGGTATCATAACAGCCTTGGGGTAGACTTGATACTGCAAGTAGAGTCATTGATAACATAGACCAACCTCAGCGACAGATTGATCTCTGAGGCGACGGCAGATAGTTCAAGCCAGGTCACCGCAGTTTTTTGAGATGATATGCGAGAGCCAGTCTGGAGTGCATACCGAACAGGAAGTTGTAATTAGCTCCAATGTTGAAGCAAGGAGAGCAAAAACTTACAGTCTGCGCCAAACCAATAAGCGTATTCCAACTCCATCCATCGCTCCCCACCAATCTCAAATTCTCCATCACACATGCACTCTTCGTCCTCCTCCTCCAGGGTGGACACTTTCACAGCCGTATCGACTATTTCCTCTTTCTGTATATGTTGTCCATTTTTCTCGAGCAACCGTCTACTACCCACTCTTACTGACGTGAAACATATGGTTGCGAACCAGCCCTTCAGTGCTCGTGGCACCGGGGTTGTGCATTAGCAGCCTGAGCCCGCTCCACGCGCTCACCACGTCCCCGCGGCGCTCCTCGATATCCGGGCTGAGCAGTACCGCACCTCCTCGATGACCCAGCAGATGTCCTCCTCGGACGTTTTTGGGTCGCACTCGAGGCGCGGGGATGTCCATCGTGTCGGCGAAGGTGTTGCCATTCCAGGGGAGGAAGATAATGACACACCCCTCGATGGTGGCAGGGTCTAGCACAAGTAGCCCCATTTTGCGTGCGGAGCAGTAGTTCAGGAATATGATGTAGTTGCTGAAGGAGAGCTGCACAAGGGTTGTCGAGAGGGAAGCACGTCGGAGAAAATGCCCGTGGGGTTGATGATGTCCTAGACCGGCATTATCAGTAATTGACGACTGGAAGGGGGGATGGGAAGCTAAACTTCGAGTCGTTGCGTGTGATGGTAGCAGTTGAAACAGACAACACGCCGGGCCGTGCTCGGTTTACATGATATTTAGGCCTAGGGTCACTGGCGAGCAAGGCTTTCAGGATGAGTCGATGGCCGCTCTTATTTGGCTCTCGTGATCTTCTAACTCATCCCATGCTGCCCATTGCCACCTCGGCTTCTCCCCAAGGTGCACTCTCTTGATGCACTCTCTCCTCTAAATCGCAACGTGCTTCTCTATGTGGTCAAGACTTGATTAAGACGACCTTCACCGACCTCCTGTCGCCCTCTGGCTCCGCCTCTTCCCTGCATCACCAGCACTACACGCGCCCCGCCACCGACTGTCATAGTCCCACTATATCCGACGCAAGATGAGTCTGGCTTCCTCTTCCCGCATGACTCCTCCTAAGGGAGGACGACCATCCAGCGCGTCGTCCCCAGGCAAGTTGATATCCCCTTCTCGTTTGGGTCCTCTTTACCAATCCTGTCTCCCCCTTTTTACCCCACTACCTCTCCGTTTTCTCCCCAAAGCCGGGCGTGAATACGATCTAGGCATCCCACAGGCCTCAAGACATATATATCCACCCAGCTCGGAAACTACCTCGGGATCATCATCCGCATGAAGACGGTCGACGTTCTGTGCGGGTGTTTCTAAGGCTGCGGAGGTGCGTATATATTCGATTTCGTAGCTTTGCACTGGAGTTCGTTGCTTGCCAGCTTGGGCTTGCTCGTACTTCATCAATTGACATTCGTCTTCCGTCTCCGTTCCTTGTCCCGCATACTTAGTCCAATGTTCTAGTTCCATTTCCATTTCTCCATTTCCGCCTCTCGCTGCCCCCTGCTGTTTTGCGAGTCCTTGAGCTTCCCTCGTTCGGAGCCACGTAGCCATCCTTCCTCCCTTCATTCTGTTCTATTTTCCACCCTGCACCGTTATTTTCCACCTCTTTGTCTCCTTCCCTGCGCGGTGTTTTCATGCTAGTCTCCCTACAGCTTCCTTCCTATTCACCATGCCCACCATACACATGCCCTTCTGCTTGTTTTGCTATCTGTTGGTTGCTATTCATGCTCCCACCCCCTTTACTATTCACACGCCCGTCTGCTTGTTTTGCTATCTGTTGGTTGCTATTCGTGCTCCCATCCCCCTTTACTACTCACGCCCCCGTCTGCTTGTTTTGCTATCTGTTGGTTGCTATTCGTGCTCTCACCCCCTTTACTACTCACGCCCCCATCTGCTTGTTTTGCTATCTGTTGGTTGCTATTCGTGCTCTCACCCCCTTTACTACTCATGCACCCGTCTGCTTGCATTGCCATTTTGCATGCTTGCTATTCACGTGCCATTCTCTTCTACTTCTGCTTCACACACCGTTCTATGTTCGTGCTATTAACACACCTTTCTACCGGTTATTCGCAGTATGTACGTAGAATGTCAAACATTTAGCACTGCTCGGTTTTCTTCGTGGAAGACAGCCCCGTCAAGGTGGCTGGCCTGTGCCACCTGAATCGTGATTGAGCGTGGGTTCCGGTGTTCATAGATGTCAGATCTGAGTTTATGATGAAACCTCCTCACCGCCTAGCTCATTCTCATGTTCAATTCATATCAATGTTGGCTCTGATCTTCTATTCAGAACCACCCTCGCTTACCAACAGTACCTCTGTCTGTCTGTTCTTATCCTCTATGTCTCTCTTCACTGAAGCTCACGAATTGGATGTTAACGGCGGCTCCTTCTATGGCATTCAAGGCAACCAATATAAGATTCACATACAAAGTCTCAATCTTGCTGCTCTGAATCACGCTACAGAACAGCTTCCAAATATCGATCAGCACAGAGCCGTCTTAGAAACTCTAGTAGAGCGCGTCGAAAAATTGGTCCTAGAAGTTGAGAGACAGCGATCAAAGACACCCCTGACGGAGATGGAGGTGCAGAATATTAACAGGTCTAAAGCATATTTTTACGTGCAATACATTAGTGAAGCTGACCTTGCTCTTTCTCAAACAGTGCATGTGAAAACGCTGAAAATGCTGTTACAACTGTAGCCACTAGAGACCTGCCGTGGCGACTTTACCATTCAAATAAGATAAAATCTCAGCTGCAGGAAGCAGAAGATGCCATTTCCCTTGCGATGCGCACGGTCACTGTACGTCTATCATAGTGTGTTTGCTATCCTGAATGTGTTTGAGCTGAGTATCTATAATTGTTGCAGCTTGACTCTCCATTGGACACTCTTAGTCACGAATCCCAGATCAATGAAGCACGCTTACGTGATGAAGATTCTTTATCTAAAAGCCTCTATGAAACAGCTCGAAACGACAAAGCTATTCTGAGTGCTCTGGGTGCAGGAAGTGGGGGACATGAAAAATATCGATATAAACCATCAACTCTTGCAGAAGCATTCATAAAGGTATGTCTGTATCAATGCTTTCTATGAATGTTGTACCTGAATTAGTTTTTAGCTCGTCTCAGACCTTCCATCTACTTGTTCAGACTCTGAGCACAAGTTCATATGCAAGGCAGCAAATCTGTTATGTTGTCTTTCAAAGTACTCAATGACGACTAGAATTCCTTCCTGGAGTTTGAATGGACTTGAGGTCACGTACAATATGGATGATGAATCATTCCTGGGGCGTGGAGGGTTTGGGAGTGTATACCGAGGAGAATGGAATGGTCTCGTAAGTCCCTGTTTGAGTGTACACTGCCCCCTCTACATTATAGCTTACTTCTTCTGAGCAGGCTGTTGCAGTGAAAGTAATGAATGATGACCTTACACTAAAGACAAACAAGCGAAGCATGGATGTGAGATGCATCATATGAATATTTAGATCAAATTCTCATTCTGCTTGGGATTTGCAGTTTTTCAATGTGAAGTCGAGACATGGCATCTGCACATGAAATTTTTCTGTAATTTGACATATCTAATTGGTGTGATAGGGCTACATTAAGTCATCCTCATATTCCACCATTCTATGGTGCTTGCTTTACAGTAGCACAGGTTTGTCCTTCTGCTATTGATGATATGGATGTGTCAGTTCATCTACTACTTCAGCCTTTCATGGTCAGTGCTTTATGCCATTATGGAAATGCTCGTGAATTTCTTTGCAAATTTCCTGGGGGTGATCCTGTGACTATTGTATGTATTCAGAAAAACTTCACAAGAATGAAAGATGTTGACAGGATAAAGCTTCATCAAGTTGCATTAGCCATGACTTACTTGCATGGAAGAAATATCATTCACTGTGACCTAAAGGTGGTGTGTGCCATAAATTGCAAGTTCCTGTCCTTTTCTAGAATGCTAATCCTAATCAAAGGACAATGTCCTAATTGACATCAACAAAAATGCTATGGTTGCAGATTTTGGAGTTGTCTCAATTCAGAACCAGTTAACTAGCTCATCAACATCCTATTATAAAAGTACTCAACAGGATAGTGGCACATTGCACTGGATGGCTCCAGAACGGTTGGATGGGGAGCCTCTGAAGAAGTCATCAGATGTTTACAGCTTTTCTATCACTGCTTGGGAACTATATTCAAATGATGAGGTCCCTTTTTCAGGAATTCCAGATTCTGCACTCCTGCACCTTGTTGTGGATAGAGAAAAGTGTCCTCCTCAGCCAGCATTACTAAAGAATGACAACCTGTGGAACATAATATGCACATCTTGGCTTCCAGATCCAAATCAAAGACCTGTGTTTTCAGATCTATGTCAGATGTTGGCCACTTTATGTGAAAAAGGTAGCTATCCTTAACACTATGGTGATTATGTATTTAATATCTGACATTTACATAGCCCCTTATAGGGAGCATGGCTCTATGGAAGCTGATCTTAATACATCACTGGCAGAAATGATAGATACTTCCACAGCAGGTGAGAAAAAGATGGCTGCTAGGAACCTAATGAGTATCCCAATTTTAGGTCAGCCCCAACCAGCACTCTCATCAGATAAAGCTCATCCAATAAATAATAGATGATGGAAAGAAAAGGCCTCTGACTATCTCAGGGCTTATTGTATCTCTGGCAGACATTATTTCTAATACTAGTCCTGAAGAGAAAGCTACTGCTGCCCAATGGCTTCAAAATATTTCTCAACTGGGTTTGTTTTTGTTGAATCACTTGTTGAACCAAGCTTATTATATGAATAGATGGAGGCTGTGAACATATTCTGGCAGCACCTGGTCTTGTGAAGTTTCTGGCAGAAATGATAGCTACTTCCACTCCTGAGGGAAAAAATAATGCTGCTGGATGCCTCAGGAATCTTTCTGTGTCAGGTGTGTTCCTGTTGAATTATGCTCTGAACTAAGCTGAGATCATGACAAGATAATGGGAGGAAGCTCATTCTGGCAGAGCCTGGCCTTGTAATGTCTCTGACAGAAATGATAGCTAATGCTACTTCTGATGGAAAAACTAATGCTGCTGGATGCCTTATGAGTCTTTCTGTGTCAGGTGTGTTCCTGTTGAATTATGCTTTGAACTGAGTTGAGATTATGACAAGATAATGGGAGGAAGCTCATTCTGGCAGAGCCTGGCCTTGTAAGGTCTCTGGCAGAAATGATAGCTAATGCTACTTCTGAGGGAAAAACTAATGCTGCTGGATGCCTTATGAATCTTTCTATGTCAGGTGTGTTCCTGTTGAATTATGCTCTGAACTGAGCTGAGATCATGACAAGATAATGGAAAGAAGCTCATTCTGGCAGAGCCTGGCCTTGTGAGGTCTCTGGCAGAAATGATAGCTACTGCTGCTCCTGAGGGAAAAACTAATGCTGCTGGATGCCTTACAAATCTTTCTGTGTCAGGTGTGTTCCTGTTGAATTATGCTTGGAACTGAGCTGAGATCATGATGAGATAATGGAAAGAAGCATATTCTAGCAGAGCCTGGCCTTGTAAGGTCTCTGGCAGAAATGATAGCTAATACTACCCCTGAGGAAAAAACTAGAGCTGCTGGATGCTTTATGAATCTTTCTGTGTCAGGTGTGTTCCTGTTGAATTATGCTCTGAACTGAGCTGAGATCATGACAAGATAATGGGAGAAAGGTCATTCTGGCAGAGCCTGGCCTTGTAAGGTCTCTGGCAGAAATGATAGCTAGTGCCACTCCTGAGGGAAAAACTAATGCTGCTGGATGCCTTACAAATCTTTCTGCATCAGGTGTGTTCCTGTTGAATTATGCTCTGAATTGAGCTGAGATCATAACAAGATGATGGGGAGAAGCTCATTCTGGCAGAGCCTGGCATTGTGAGGTCTCTGGCAGAAATGATAGCCAATGCTACTTCTGAGGGAAACACTAATGGTGCTAGATGCCTTATGAATCTTTCTATGTCAGGTGTGTTCCTGTTGAATTATGCTCTGAACTGAGCTGAGATTATGACAAGATGATGGGAGGAAGCTCATTCTGGCAGAGCCTGGACTTGTAACATCTCTGGCAGAAATGATAGCTAATGCCACTTCTGTGGAAAAAACTAGAGCTGCTGGATGCCTTTGGAACCTTTCTGTGTCAGGTGTGTTCCTGTTGATTTATGCTCTGAATTGAGCTGAGATCATGACAAGATGATGGGAGGAAGCTCATTCTGGCAGAGCCTGGACTTGTAAGGTCTCTGGCAGAAATGATAGCTACTGCCACTCCTGAGGAAAAAACTAGAGCTACTGGATGCCTTTGGAACCTTTCTGTGTCAGGTGTGTTTCTGTTGAATTATGCACTGAACTGAGCTGAGATCATGACAAGATAATGGGAGGAAGGTCATTCTGGCAGAGCCTGGCCTTGTAAGATCTCTGGATGAGATGGCAGCTGCTCTCCCTCAGAAGGCAGAACATTTTGCAATGAAATGTCTTTAAAGGCTTTGTGTGGCAGGATTCTAGTCTTATTATGTAAGGGTATTATCTTGTGAACTCTCAAAAATATCATGGATGTGTCTCTTGTATAGTTTTCTGAAGTTGCTTGCTGTGAACATGAATTGAAAGTTGGGCAAAGTATGTGTATACTCAGTACTTTACCATCCTCCATATATTTCAGTTGGACCCCCACAAAGTCCAGTGGATTCTGCTGGAATCTACCTGGACTCTTGCTAAAACCTGCATATGCTGAATGGAGTGTAAGAAAATTCAGGTATGGTCCACCTGGATTCAAAATCCAGTTCAGGTCAACTCTATAACAAGCTTTGAAGGAGGATTGTAGCTGGAATAAATTCAGGTTGATTTCCTAAAAAGGTGGACAACTAGACAAAGTTAGTATTGGGCAATGTGCCCAGGTGGACTCAAGTAGATCTAGGTGGTGTTATAAAAAAAACACCCTGCTGGGCAATTAATGTGTATTAAGCAATGCATCCAGGTTGTCATATTGTGTTCCTGTCATCATTTGTCACATTTTGTACTAGTCTCTTTCCAAGTTTCTTATCTTTTATGTCCACACTGTCCTCTACTTATCCATCTCAGTTCCTATATATTTTTTTGCTCATCTGACTCTCTCTCCACACTGTAGACTCAACATGACTACCACTCCTATATACTTCATATGCATTCATTGTACTTAGTACTAGCTGGATTATCTCTAGGAATAGTGTATAGGTAATGGTATTCAAGTTGTAGTCCTTTAGTTCATTAATTGCATCATCAATCTGTTTTCTGGCTTGATACACTCTCTATGCTCTCTCAACTTGTTCAATCCTCCAGCCAATTCAGTAAATCTTTGGCTGAACTTTTGTTTTCTCCTTAACAAGCTGAGCTTTCATTATCTACTTTAAACACAATGTCCTCATTGTTTGTCTATTCTTAATACAGGACTAGGATAGTAGGTGGTGCAGCACATAAGCTGAAGCCAATGTCTTACCTTGCCTGTCATCTTTGCATATCATCAGACTTGCACCTCACTTGTATCATCCCTATAGCTCAGCTGTTTCAGGTCTTGACACCAGTGAACTCTAAATAAAATCCAGGTGGATTTACAAAAAAAAAATACCCTGCCAAAGAGTTAGTGTTAATCATTAAGTTCAAGTGTTATATTCCAGGTAATAGGTTTACCAAACCATAATTTTAAATAGCAAAGATACCTAAAGCAGATAATACACTAAAAGTACACTTCTTTCTAGTCAGTTATTTTACCTTCTCTTTTGTCTTTACTAACTTTAGTCTTATACATTCCAATGTCTTTTCTCTTCATTGTCATCATTATCTTCTTCTTCTCTATTTTCCACAATTTGTTGAGGTTTTTATTGAATTTTGTAACTTTGGTTAATACATGCAATGCAACAAGGATATATCTGTAGATACCTTTGTAACCTCAGTTAATATGTGCAATACAACTAGGGGAAAAGACTGCACTACACAATAGGTATATGTAGGTAATGTCATGAACTTGTTTCCAGGGTATAGCCTAGAAGTTCTGGGGAAATAGAAAACATGGTAGGGCCAGGCAGAGATACTGGAGACTCTGGATATATCTCTGGAAATGTGTTTGAGTGCTACCAAAGAGGGAAGGGCAAAATGGATGACAGTTTCAGCTTATGTGCTGTGCCTCCTTTATTCCTAATGTCCAATTTATGGATTAGGGCAGGCAAGCTGATCCAGGGAAGAGGATGATCAGTACTCAACTTCCTGACTGAAGATTTGGTCAGGAGGGATCTCTGGAGACTGGAGATCTTGTTGAGTGTGAAGTACAACAATGAGAGGGATAATAATAGATGGAGATGATTGAGAGTGTTCAGAGGTAGCTTAACCACTGAGTAGAAAGTGGAGAGACATGTATAATTAACAAACTGAAGTACTATCTGTCATATACCAAAAACCAGATCACACTTCTGACATTCTTCCAACCATCCCTGACTCTTTTCCAATATTTCTGACTATCACAATACCTTGTTTCTTATTTACCTTGTTACTGTTTCTATGCTGAACAATACTTGGATTCTTATCAGAATAATATTTCTATTATGAATATTTCTGATATCCATTGCTACCAAGATTCCATTTCTGACACTTATTATGATACCCAGTTCTATTATGATTCTGTTGTTACTAGTTACTGTTCTCCAATTAGTTATACAATTAACTGCTACCATATTTAAGTAGTTAGTCTTTGTCTTGTATCTGTAATCTGAATATCAACTAGGATATCTACTTCTCTCTGCTTAACTTCTGAATCTCACTCATCTTCTGCCCCCCCCCCTTCCCCCCTGACTTCCTTCTGACCTTCAGTACTATCTTATGACATGAGGACCACTCTTGAAAGTTGAACCCACAAGAACTGGAAGGGTGCAGCACATAAGCTGAAGCCAATGGTTCTTAACTTCTTAAGTGTTACAGTCAGAAATCCTTCTGACATTATTTCTGACATTCTCTGACATAGTGCTATCATAGCCTACAACCTCTAGTTCCTAATTTAGTTTGGGAATGAGTCTTGACACTTGTCCATTTCCATTTTGTACTTACTCTGTTTCAGCCACATACACTATACTTTTTGTAGTATACCTCTCTGTGTTAACATTCAATTCATATTTCTTAGTCTTTGTCATATGCTCTCTATCCATTAACCCATTTACTTCCTCATTTCACTAGTATGTTTTAAGTACTTTGTGAAATTACTCTAGGTACTTAGATTCTCTAGTATTTAAGTACCTCAAATGTATCATAGTGTCAAGACTTATTCCCAAACTAAATTAGGAACTAGAGGTTGTAGGCTATGATAGCATTACATCAGAAAAATGTTGGAAATAATGTTGGAAGGATTTCTGATCATAATGCTAACAAGTAAGAACTGTTGGCTTCAGCTTATGTGCTGTGCCCTTCCAGTTCTTGTGGGTTCAACTTGCAAGCATGGTCCACACATTGGAAGATAGTACTGAAGGTCAGATAGAGAGACTAGCTGACCTAAGTCAGCTAGAAGGAGGGTCAGAAGGAAGTCAGAGGGTTGGAAGATGAGTGAGACTCAGAAGTTAAGCAGAGGGAAGATGATATTGAAAAGGTGATGGAGTCTGTAGAGTAGAATGACAATAAAATTGTTTTACTGCCCTACAGACCAGTCACTACCTCTTAAGTTCATTGGGGGCAAGTCTGAAATGAGATTATATTCGAAAATGTGATACAAAATGTGCAAGGTAAGATAAAATGATGTCTGACACTATGCTAGCTAGATACAGTGAATGGTCTTCCTTTTCACTTATCTAGCTATAACTCTTTGAGATGGTCTTCCTTTCTCTGGAGCTTGCAAGGTCACTTTGTTCTGAGTGTAGATAGGTCTCCTTTCAAATATAAATCTCTTAAATCTACAAGGGTGGTCTTCCTTCCCTTGTAGATGCTAAAGGTCTCTCTAAAAACTAGATAGGGATGGTCTTCCTTTCCCTCTTTAATTCCCCAAAGCACAGTGGTCTTCTTTCTGTCTTTGGGTGAAGATCCCAGGAGATGGTCTTCCTCCTCAAATCGCACTTTTTACTAACTAAGCTAGAAGGGATGGTCTTCCTGTCCCTCAGACTTCTCAAATCACTAATACAGCTCTAGGACTTAGTCCTTGGCCTCATCATAGGGTACTCAGTTCATCACTCTCTTAGATTAGGGTTTTCTCTCTCAGATTGCTAACTCTAGCTAGCACTTCTGACTTCAAAACCAAACTGGAATATGCTTGTTGCTCTGACTTAGTGTTGCAGGAGCTGAAGTGCTCATCACTGCAGACTGCATTGTGAGAGAATGGGGGCAAAATCCCTGCTGTTTTCTTCATTCCTTATCCTCAAGCTTTTATGCCATCCTGGATGACTATTCTTAGCTCATTTCTTGGCTTGGTTTGTAGTTTGCTCATATTTTGGGCATAGCCTACTAGCAATCACATGTTTATTCATATTTATTCCCCAGGAAGGTGTCTTGCTGGTGCTTTTCTTCTCTATTTTCCTCTCTTCTTTGGAGCCTAGCTACATATCTGACATGTTGTCCATTTGTGTCTCTCTCACTTATCTTTTGTTTGTGCCTATAGGGTTTCTTATGTAGCATAGGCCTGCATGTCTTGTTTACTATTATGTTATGTTCTACTTGCATATGATCATCCATATGTTCTTCTTTCATGCAATGCTCTCCTATGTTTCTTATTCTTTCATTGTATGTGGCTGTTAGGGCTCACATCTGAAGCCAGATAAACACCACTGTCACTTTGGTTTGGCTGCACTATAGCTGCTCTCAGTTATGGCTTAGCCATATCAGTCCCCCCAGGTCCCAGATGCCAGTGCTATATTCAGTGCTGCTGCACTCTGTATTTTCCTTCATTCTAGCTAGTCCATTTCCTCTAGTACTTAGGGCTTCTTTATTGTACTTTATCCTGTCATAGCTAGCTGTCTTCACTAATATCATAATTTAGATGCTGATATATGGTTTTCTCTTAGTGTTTAGGTGCAGATCCACCTAGGGTGTATCAATATCTTAGTTGATATTTGGATTGCAGATACAGGACAAAGACTAGCTACTTAAATGCATTGATAGTTAATTGTATAACTAATCAGAGAACAGTAACTAGTAACAATAGAATCATAATAGAACTGGGTATCATAATAAGTGTCAGAAATAGAATCTTGGTAGCAAAGGATATCAGAAATGTTCATAATAGAAATATTGTTCTGATAAGGATCCAAGTATTGTTCAGCATAGAAATGGTAATGAGGTAAATAGGAAATGGGGTATCATGATAGTCAGAATTATTGGAAAAGGGATTGGGGATATTTGGAAGAATGTTGGAAGTGTGATCTGGTTTTTGATATATGACAGTATTCCCCCCTTAAGGCCAAGCCATTGAGGCCTTTAAGGTTTTGGAGATAGTCATGGATCTTGGAGATAATTTTTGCATATTGGTATAAGAGTCAGGAGCCAGAAATAAAAAAATTCTCATCAGCCAATTTAATCACCCACATCATCACCACCAGTAACATCACCCTATCCTCACCAACATTTCTGATACAATGTCATCCTCCACTCAAATGTCAAATACTGAGTTCCTTGCACAGGAACTGGCAAAAATTGTAGCTCAACTCAAGGAATTGAAAAACAGGATGCCCTGCATGAGAAACAACATCAGAAGGAGGAAGAGGCTTGGAAGGTGGCAGAGGCAAAGAACAAGGGCAAGGGGAAGGCAAAGGAGGCACTTTGGAGCAGGGAGTCACCTTGCTTCCTGTGCCAGAAGAAGTGTCAGGAGTGTGTGCTGCACACTCCAAGGTAAGTGATTTAACAGATCTAATTTTCTTTGTGCTGACTTGTTATTAGTAGTAAATAGCCCATGAGCAAGACACTGTGTCACCACTGCATGGAGAGCAAGCAGAAGTGCTGCATGACAGAGGAGGACTTTAAGCAACTGTCTCAAAGGGTCAGGAGAAAGGAGAAAGCAGTTGCAGGGTCATCTCAGAAGTGCAGTAAAGCAGCAGAGGAATTGGAGGAAGAATCAGGGTCAGTGGACATGGACAAAGCACCAGCAAAGAAAAAGATGTGCACCTCAGAGGATGGGATTGGCAAGGCAGAGATTGAGGGGCTTCAGAAGGAGATTGTGAGGGTAGCAGGCACAATGGAGAAGTAGGTAGAGGAGATGAAGGAGGCACAGTCAAACTCAAGCAAGGCCATCAACCTCCTCATATACATGCTTGATGAAGGTCAGAAGTCAGAAGCTCAGGTGCATTTGCACCTAATCAAGGCCATCATGGACATCAACCCTGCTGACTGGTGGCAGCAACTGCCACTAGTAGTCACAACAGAGTGCTCAGAATCAAGCTATGTGCAAATGGAGAGGTTAATGAGCCCAGAGGCAGTGGAGACAGGGGGAGAGGAAGATGAACATGAAGCAGGGTCAGAGGCAGAAGTGGGCAAGATGTCAGAAGGGGTGTCAGAGAAGGACTTAGAGAAGTCAGAGGAAATGGGGGTAGATTAGCAGGTGGAGGAGAAGAGAGCACAGTTGCCCCTCCTTCTCAAATGCTTAGGGAGTAGTTAGAAGAGTATCAGAAATGTATTGGAAGGGAGCAAAAATTATTTTGTTTGTATATACTAAAGTTCTTGATAATGCTTTTTCTTGGGTTTTAAACTAGTGTGAAATAAGAAAAAGTGAAGATAATTAATTAGAATGAATGAATGAAAGTGAAATTAATGGTCCAGACTTATGCAGATATGCTGCATGAAAGTTGGAGATGAGTTCTGCTGCATGATCTAACTCAGAAACTGAAAGCCAGGAAAATTCTTTGTTGGTGAACTGCTACTCAGCATGGAATAAGTGAACCTAAAGGTCTGGGTGAATCTAAATCTCTAAACACATCACAAAACCTCCAAAAACACTCAAACTATGTTAAATTACACACAAGTTCATGGGAGCAAGAATCAGTTCTTCTCAGAAGAGCATCAAATCAAATTTGTACTCAGAAAACAAAGTCTTTAAGTCAAGTTTCAAGTCCAAGAACTTTCTGTCTTCAAAAAGTGTTCATAATGTACAGGGATAACTTATGAGACAGCTGTGGTCTTCCTTCAGTTGCTATTCAAAAGTCAGAACTTCTCTCAACAATCTTAGTGAGATCTGTTCTTATAAAATAAATCTACTTAAGTCCAAGCTAATAGTCTTCAGCAGATGCTCTTGAAGTGGTCTTCCTTTAACCAGAACTTTCAGAAGGTGCAAGGGTCTTCCAAGCAAGTACAATCTAACAGTATAGGTCACCCAGGGGTCTTCAAGCAAGGATGGACTTATAAAATATATTTTCTCTTAAAAACTTGGTCTTTCACAGTTTAGGAGAGTGTCAGAGAGGTGGTGTAAGACTTAGAACAAAATATCAAACTCAGAACTCAAGAAAGGTGATCTTCCAACTCTTTCTGAGGCAATTATTCAATTCAAACTCAAAGTTGTCAAAGACAGACTTTAAAATTCTTAATTCCTGAGAAAACTGACTCTAATATATTCCACACAATGCTACACTTTCTATTTGAAGGCACTAGGGCTAGAGGGTGATTCCTCCTTTGCTCAGTAGCCTTCCTAACTACTTATATACAAAATTTCTGAACCATATTTAGAAACAATCCAAAAGGAATAACATAGGAACCATGTGCATAGAAACTTTAAATAAATATCACAAATTCTTCAGACTATCTGTTGGGGCTTCTAGTTGCTTAGTTATCCTTCTTTGCTATTTCTGTAAGGCTGCAAGCATGTGCAACTATTTTATTTATTTTTATAGAACTGTTTTGGCAGTTCTTTTCTTATTTATCTGTCTAAAACTTGACAGATCTGAAATTCACTATAGATCTGTCACAAATGCTTGTCAAACATCCTAACAATCATTTCTGACATCTCTATTCATAGTTTCTGATTTTTTCGAATTTTTATTCTGCCTAAAACAGTTTGTTCTCAAGGAGCAGAGTAAAGCATCTCTGCTCATATATTAATAGCTATGGGCCATTTATAGCATCTATACTTGGGATTGCATACAGAGATATAGATATCCTTCTGTAAAATGCAGTTTTGATGCTAATATTATGACCTCTTCAGTTTCTGAATTATTCCTATTTTTCTTTAATATTTCTGTTGTTACTTCATGTCTAAGTACTGTGTAATAGTACTCAAATGAATTTCCTTTATCATGTACTAGGTTTTCATTGTTTTAATCACAGAATAATCATTTTCTGTGTTCTTGCCTTGTAATGGCAACTTAGGCTATTGGCTTTCAAGTGGTTATCATTATTCTATACTTGTTTAGCTGCTTGGTATTGCTTTTCAGGTAGATATTTAATTTTCCATCTGTTTCTGTATTTATCTCTAATTTCAGAAGTGATCTGAGAGTTGGTATAGATATTATTTATCTCCCCACTGGTTGCTTTCCCTTTGAATGGTTATTATGATCTATATGCCAATAGTAATCTTTATTTGGTTGGTTTCAGACCACCAAGCATGTTAATATGGATTTCTTGTCCAGTATCAACTACTTCTGGGTCCTAGGCACTTTGGCATAACCAATCTCAGGTACTTTTGCAAAATTGGTGGCCTGGGGCTCAACTCCAGCTCTCCAGTCTTTATTATAGTGAGTGATTTTGGTATTGTAACCAATTATATTTGCACAAAACAGGGGTGGCTGCACACATGCCATATTAATGCTGAGGCTTACAGTGCATACAAGTGATGCAAGATTTGCAGTAGTTTTTGACATAGTCTTGGAGAAATTATGCAGGTTAACTGCTGCATAGTCATTATTCGCCTCTTTAGGGTAGATGTCCCATTGTCTAGTTAAAGCATCAGGCTTTGTTCCAAGATGTCCAGGTCAGAAGCACATAGTAAGATTAAACTTAGAGAGATATTCTGACCATCTGGCTTGTCTGCAAGTAAGCACCTTGGTAGTAGAAAAGTATTCCAAATTCTTATGATCAGTAACAACATCAATTGGAAGCTCAGAACCTTCAAGGTAATGGTGGCAGATATGGAATGCTTCAAAAATTGCAAGCAATTCTTTGTCATGGGTATTGTAGTTAAGTTTGGAGATGGTAAATGTTCAGGAGTGGAATGCAACTGGGTGAATTTCACCATCAGAAGTGATGATGGACAGTATGGCAGCAAGAGCATAATCAGAAGCATCAGTTTTGATAATAATTTGTGAATCTGGAAGCCAGTGAGTAAGAACAGGAGCTGTAGTAAAAGCTTTCTTGAGAGTATTGAAAGCAGCATGACAGTCATTGGAGAAATCCCATCAGACACCTTTCCAGGTTAGTCAGGTGAGAGGTACAGTGATGTCAGAATACCCAAAAATGAACTGGCAGTAAAAGTTAGTGAATTCTGTGGTTCAGACCAATTCTGAATAATCTTTACCTTGTCCTGGGATATTGTAAAACATGGAGTGTCAAGGCTCATTTCCCAACTAAATTAGGAACAAGAGGTCATAGGCTATGATAGCACTACATTGGAGAAAATTGGAAATAATGTCAGAAGGGTTTCTGAGTGTAATGCTAACAAGTTAAGAACTGTTGGCTTCAGCTTATGTGCTGCACCCTTCCAGTTCTTGTGGGTTCAACTTGCAAGAGTGGTCCACATGTCAGAAGGTATACCAAAGTTCAGAAGGAAGTTGGGGGATCAGAGGATGAGTGGGACTTAGAAGTTAAACAGAGAGAAGTAAGAATCTTAGTCGATATTTGGATTGCAGATACAAGACAAAGACTAGCTACTTAAATACATTGATAGTTAATTGTATAACTAATTGGAGAACAGTAACTAGTAATGACAGAATCATAATAGAACTAGGTATCATAATAAATGTCAGAAACAAAATCTCAGTAGCAGAAGGATATTGGAAGTGTTCATAATAGGAATATTGTTCTGATAAGGATCCAAGTATTGTTCAGCATAGAAACAGTAATGAGGTGAATAGGAAACAGGGTATTGTGGTAGTCAGAAATATCAGAAAAGGGGTCAGGGGTAGTCAGAAGAATGTCAGAAGCATGATCTGGTTTTTGGTATATGACATGGAGAAAGGATATAGCCTAAATATTCCACATGATCAGAGTGGAATTCACATTTGACAGCTTGGGCATAAAGACCATGCTGTTGGAAGCATTTGAGGACTTCTCAGACATGTTCCTAATGTTGCAAAATGTTGTTAGAGTAAATAAGAATATTGTCTAGATAGACCACAATGTAGACATCAAACAGATCTTGAAAAATGTCATTCATAAAATGCTGGAAAGCAGCTGAGGCATTGGTAAGACCAAATAGCATGGCTAGCCATTTAAAAGATGCATAACAAGTTCAAAATACCATTTTCCACTTGTCACCTTCTGCAATGCAGACAAGATGATAAGCATGTCAGAGATCTATTTTTGTATAGACACAAGCTTTCCAAGGACTATCAAGAAGGTCAGAAATCAAGGGAAGTGGATAACAATCCTTTTTGGTGATCTGATTCAAACCATGGAAATTGACACACAGTTAGAGAGAGCCATCTTTCTTCCAAATGTAGAGGACAAGCATGCTGTGCAGGGATCACAAAGCATGAATGAAACTTATGGCTAAATGTTCATTGATGAACTCATGCAAGGCTTGAAGCTCTTATTGAGAGAGTGAATAGACTGTACTGAGAGGGGGCATAGAACTTTCCTCAAGGTTAATTTTCAAGTCATAAGAGTGATGCAGAGCAAGCATGTCAGCTCTGGTTTTGCTAAAAACATTGGAGAAATCATAATATTCCTTTGGAATGGATGATGAATCCACTGGGGGCTTGGAAGCAGATGTGGAGAGCCCAGAAACTGAAGGGTGTGCTAAATGGATTTAGAAGCTTTGAGAACCCTCTAGATGACATATGCATGTAAAAGCAGCTGCACTAATCAGAAAGATCTGGGGAGTCTTCCAAGAATCAGAAGCAAACAGAAGTTCCACTGGTGTTGGAGAGTGCTCAGGCACAGAAAAGGTGCAGGCAGTCAACATTGGAGTCAGATTGGTCTCAAGTATGGGGGTTCAGAAAGAGAGATGACTCAAAAACCAATCAATCAATGGATTGTAATAGGCAAGCCATATATATCCAGAACCAATGAACAAGATGAATTGAGCAGGGTCACATAACATTCAATAGTCATGCATTCACCAGTAGGGAATTGGACAGGGAGATGCACTAACTCAGTGATATAAGTATTTGAGGAGCCATCAAAGAGTTTCAGTTCAACTGGAGGTATAGTAGAAGTCTGTAGAGCATGTTTTTGAGTAAACTTGGTATCAATAAAACAGTGAGAAGAGCCAGAATCCATAAGTGTTTGAAGAGAAATTTGAGAGTTGGAAATATCAGAAGACATGAGCTGTAAAACAAGGGAATTTGGGTTAGAAAGAGCAGACACATTGAGTCTGAACTCCTTGGGTGCACAGGTGAGTTCAATACAGTTCTCAGTCTGTGCAGAGTACTGATTCTTGCCCCCATGAACTTGTGTGTAATTTAACATAGTTTGAGTGTTTTTGGAGGTTTTGTGGTGTGTTTAGAGATTTAGATTCACCCAGACCTTTAGGTTCACTTATTCTGTGTTGAGCAGCACTTCACCAAGGATTGCTCTCTATTTTTCCAAGCTTTTAGCAGAGCTGGAAGAAGCATCTTTCTTATCTGAAGTTGTTGCTGCACAGGCCTTGGCCTTTGCATTAGAAGAACCAGCCTTGTTACAGTCCTTAGCCATGTGACTGGTACCTCTGCAAAACATGCAGAGATTATTGTCAAATCAGTGTTGGTGTTCTTGGGCAGTCAACTTTCTGTCTTTTCCAAGTTTATTGGAAAGGTTAGGCTTCTTCAGAGCAGGTTTAGACAAAGTCATACTCAAAGTTGAGGAGTTGTTATTCAAGGATTTGTTGTTATTGTTCCCATTGTTGTTGTTCAGAGACTTCAACCAGTTACTGTTGGTTGTTGTTGCCAGAAGACTTTTTACCCTTGTTGAAAGTCTTTTCTGATTTTGCAGAAGCATTTTCAGCACAGGATTTCTTGTGCTGCTGCTCCCAGTGGTGGGCATGGATAGTCTGAGCAATGTCCTTTATGTCAATAAGTCAGATAGGTTTTCTGGTTTGGGACATAATATCCTTAATATGATCCAGAAGTCCTTTGTAGTATCATTGTCAAAGAGCCCCTGCATTCCAAGAGGTCTTAACTGCTAGGCAGTTGAACTTGATATTATATTTGAGGATGTGCTGGTTATCATGCATATGGAGGTTATCAAGTTCTTCTTCCACATTTCCAGCTAGGTCAATAGTTCCGAAATTTTGCTGAAGCACTTCAACAAATTCTAGCCAGCTATCAGTAAGATAATTGGAAATGATGTAAGGCTCAAACCATCAAGGGCAGTCCCTCAGAGGTATGATAGAGTGAAATTGATCTCAGCTGAATCATTGTAATAGTAGTTCTGATTATTTTGGAAGTAGATTGTGCACTGCAAGAGAAACAGGGCAAGTTTCTTGGGGTCAGAGCTGTCATATGTATCAGGCTCCTTTACTTTAAGCTTGTCAGTTTTTGAGGCATCCTTCTGACAAATGGACTGAGAGAGTTGTCCAAGTATGCAAACCAGGTTGGAATTCTGGTTGGGTGCTTTGTTGGAAAAGGGATAATGATCCTGGCCAGCAAAGTCAGGATCATTGGGGTCACCAGGATTGCTGCCTGGACCTCCCTGATTATTGTGGTCATTGGCAGGATTTCTGTTGTCATCATCAGGGGGACCTGGCTTGCCACCAGGCAGACCAGAATTATTGCTCTGAGGTGGAGTGCATAAGGTCTAACTTGGCATGACAGAAGAGGCATGAGAAGTTGCATGTTCCTTGCCTTTACTATTTGACCCAGAGGCCATTAGAGGCAAAGCTAAAGTAGCACAAGTGGCAGAAACAGAGCAGGTTTCAGGATGGTTTATGAAGGCCATATTCAGATGAGATTGTGTGTGGGCTGTAATGATATGAGGGGTCAAGGCAGTTGTTGTGCAGGTCATGTAGTGAGAACTCAGAAGTGGGAATCCAAATATACTGTCAAAACTTGTTTCCAAACTAAATTAGGAACTAAAGGTTGCAGGCTACAATAGTACTACATCAGGGAATGTTGGAAATAACATCAGAAGGGTTTCTGATTGTAATGCTTAACAAGTTAAGAACTGTTGGCTTCAGCTTATGTGCTGCACCCTTCCAGTTCTCATGGGTTCAACTTTCAAGAGTGGTTCACATGTCAGAAGATAGTACCAAAGGTCAGAAGGAAGTTGGAGGAGGTCAGAGGATGAGCAAGATTCAGAAGTTAAGCAGAGAGAAGTTGATATCTTAGTTGGTATTCAGATTACAGATACAAGACAAAGACTAACTACTTAAATACAGTAGTAGTTAATTGTATAATTAATTGGAGAATAGTAACTAGTAATGACAGAATCATAATAGAACTGGGTATCATAATAAGTGTTGGAAATAAAATCTCTGTAATGGAAGGATATTGGAAATGTTCATAATAGAAATATTGTTATAATAAGGATCCAAGTATTGTTCAGCATAGAAGTGGTAATGAGGTAAATAGGAAATGGGGTATCATGATAGTCAGAATTATTGGAAAAGGGGTTAGGGATATTTGGAAGAATGTCAGAAGTGTGATCTGGTTTTCAGTATATGATAACAAGGGTAAACCTGGAGATGAGCAGGAAGTCAGGAAAGTATCAGGATTGATTGTGAGCAATCTGGAGATGGTGTATACTGTGCTGTACAGAGATATGACAGGTAAAAACAAATTGAAATACAATGCCAAGTATGGTGCCAATACTGTTCCATTGCACTGTGCCATGCAATGGATATGGCACCCAATAGTTTTTTATCTTTACACTCCCCCTTACACTGTACAAAGTCCCATCATGGATGTGAAGTGCTTTGCCTCAGTACTTGGAAGTGCTTTCATGAGAGTGTTGGCTGCTTATTTGTCAGTTGGGCAATAAATAAGCTTGATTGAGCTCATCTCAATAATATATCAGATGAAATGATAGTGTATGCTGATGTGCTTGGTGCATGAGTGATACTTCCCACTGTGAGTGAGCACAATTGCAGACTGGTTGTCACTGTAGAGGATAGTTGGAGTGTCCAGAGATGGGAATAATTCAGTGATGAGCCAGTGCAGCCAAAATGCTTCTTTCATAGCATGGGTAGCTGGAATGTATTCTGCTTCAGCCATTGAGAGAGTGACCAACTCTTGCTTCTTCAACAACCATGACACTGCCCTACCATCCACTATGAACATGTACCCCAAAATTGCCCACCTGTGTTCCTGTGACATGCCATCTGCATCCACAAACCCCACTAGATCTGCCACCTCACCTCTAAAAATCAATCTCAACTCCCTCATGCCCTTCAAGTAGCAAAAAATCCTCTTCACAACCTCCCAGTGCTCCCACCCCAGGTTTTTGAGGTACTATGCTGCAGTTGAGGTTGCAAAAGTAATATCCATGCATGTGCTCATTGATGCATACATCAAGGTCTTTACACTCCCCTAGGTGTTCTGTACAGACTCTGTACAGATTTTGTATAAATCAGGTCTCAAATGTGAGAGACTCTGTACAGACTCTGCACAGAATCACCAGATCTGTGCAGAATATACAGAATTCCTATGCTCAAACTGCACTCAGAGTCTGTACAGAGTCTGAACAAAGCCTTAAATGTTCCTTATTGTTACTATAATTATTTTTGAAAAGGCATATGCTAGCATGGGAATTTTCTAAATAAAAATGAAAATATAACTAAATCATATTCAATTCCTTATTTGGTATTGTGGGAATTTTCTAAAAATGGATTTGGACAAAGTCCTAATATAACTACTATTTTAAATATGACATATTTTGATAAATAATTGAATTCCTTATTTGTTAGTGTGGAAATTTCTAAAAATAGAATTTTGACTAAATCATAGCCACTACTTAAGCAAACCTATATGTGGTAAATTAAACACATTTCCCATTGAGAAAAATGCAAATATTTTTCTAATATGATCTCTTGTAATATAAATAGCAGCTATTAATTTCAGCCATGCTACTTTTAAGACAGCTATTTTATATATATTATTCTAAAGATAGATTATAAGTTTGGGTTGATCTAATTGTCATAAACTCATTTCCAGGGTATAGCCTAGAGGTTCTGGGCAGATAGATAACACAGTAAGGCCAGGGAGAGATACCAGAGACTCTGGATATATCTCTAGAAACACATTTGAGCACTGCCAAGGAGAAAGGTTAAGATAAGCAATGGCTTCAGCTTATGTGCTGTGCCTCCTTTGTTCCTAATGCCCAATTTACAGATGACAGTGAGTAAGTTGTTTCAAAGATGTGAATGATTGATACCCAGCTTCCTGACCAGAGATTTGGCCAGAAGTGATCTCTGGAGACTGGATATTTGTTGGGCATGAAATGCAATGATAAGAAGTATAATAACAAATAGAGATGGTCAAGGATATTTAAAGGTAGCTTAACTCCTAAGTAGAGAATGGAGAGACAAATATAATTAATAAACTGAAGTACTATGGTACATTTGAAGTACTTAAATACTAGAAAGTCAGAGTAAATACACAAGTTCTTAAAACATACTAGTGAAGTGGAGAAGTAAGTAGGTTATAAGAAAGAAAGCATATGATGAGGGCTAAGGACTATAAATTGAATGTTAATGTGAAGAGGCATACTACAAAAAGTATAGTGTATGTGGCTGAAACAGAGTAAGTACAAAAATAGAAATGGACCTGAGTAAACCTGAGTAAACCCTGGAGGTGAGTGAGAAGTTGGGAAAGCATCAGGATTGATTAGAAATGGTCTAGAGATGATGTGTGCTGCACTGTATAGGGATATGACAGTATTTCCCCCTTAACAACAAGCTCATGAGTTGCTTGGAGAGTTGTTGTGGCTGTGATGCATAACCAAGGGATGCAAACATGAACTTAAAGTTTAAAATTTTTTAGCATTTAACCATTATCACCCAATATTAAAACTCAACTGCTCCAACAAAAAATAATAATATTGTTCTCTCAGTACTCAATCACACAATGCAAGGCTGCCTTAGAAGAAAGGGCTTGTCAATGCATGGAGGAGGCTAAAAAGCATGAAGAATAACATCTGCATGCAGAGCAGGAGGCCACCAAAGAGCTTGCAAAGCTCTAAGCTGAAGAAGAGGAGTTGGCACATGCAGAAGCAGCATGACTGGTGCACAAGAAAGAGGAGGAGTTAGCTTTTGAGCAGAAAGCTCAGTTGATATGCAAGAGGGATGGGCACAAATGCAGGGAGGCTCAGGTGTTGAGGGAGCAGGGAGAGCAGATGATGAGGGAGAAGACAATGAAAAGGGAGTGCAAGAGGGTTGCAAAGAAAAAATGCATTGAGGAGACTTTGGCAAAGGCAGGGGGATCTGGGGTAAGTCAGAGAATTTTTACTGAGTGACCAGAGTGCTAACAAATTTATAGGGAGCTCAGGGCACAATGCTGTTTATAAAGATATGTGATTTCATGTATTTGTCCTGCTAACCATGTTTTTAGAAAATGAAAAATGCCATTCCAAAGAAAACTACAAAGGGAAATAGCAAGGACATGATACAAAGACCTGTGGATCACAAAGAGACATCTGGGCCTGACAAAGGAAAAGAAGACAAAGGTGTCAAGCTGATGCCCCATCCTAGGAACCTGATGACAGACATGGAGTGGACATAGGTGCACAGTGATGACAAGTGCAAAAGCTGCATGAGCAAGGTGCAGGAGTGCTGGGTCCAGGGAGATGGATGTGCATGCTTCAACTGTGCAAAGCAGGCAGAGAAATACTTGTTAGTGAAGAGTGCACTGAGAAAGAGGAAGGTTGAGGTGGTAATTGAGGTGGGGTCATCAAAGAAATAGATGGTGGAGGAAATCTCTGGAGTGGAGCCAACATTCCTGGAGGAGGTCTTGTGTAGGGCTAACATGCTAGAGGGCAATCTTCAGCTTCAATGGAGGTCTTTACACTCCCCCATGTATTTCTGCAGGATTCCTGGAGGAATCCACATAACCTGCAGAATTTCCACAGAATTTCTAGAGGAAGTGGAAAGGAATGAAACTGCATATTTATGTTAGTATCATTCTAGGTCCATTCTGTATTGATTCTGCAAATTAGCAGAATTTACATGGAATTTACCTGGAATATTCTGCCAAAATCCACCAGGAACATCCATGGAATGAGTCATTGCTCTTACCATATAATAGAAAAATACTACATTGAATGAGATTGTCATATCCCTATACAGTGCAGCATGCACCATCTCCAGGCCATTCACAATCAATCCCAATGCTTTCCTGACTTCCTGCTCATCTCCAGTGTTTACTCAGGTTTACTCTGGTCTGTTTCTATTTTTGTAATTACTTTGTTTCAGCCACACACTATACTTTTTGTAGTATGTCTCTTTTGTGTTAACATTCAATTTGT
>JASFDF010000239.1:8222-33189 GCA_036937115.1 Nidularia sp. FH-822889
TCTTGAAGCAGAGAAGTGTTTTCCCGCACGATCACCTGGGCATCACCCCGGAAAACTTTCACTGATACAGCTAACATTTCTGCTCTTTATAAAAGCTATCAGCATTTTAGTAACTAAAATAAGCAGCGGACTCTTACCGTATTGACTTCTCGAACTCTTTGGTATTGTTGTTGATAATGTTCTGGTGGATCATTGAGAAAGAAGCCTCATTGGTCGGGACGTAAATAGGCATATTATGCTCTTTCATTGAGGATACATCAGCATTGTCGGCTACCATCTTGCTAAGCTGCGTAAGTTCTAACACTGCACAGCCAAATGGTCGTCGAAACTGTTGCTGACCATCACTGGAAGGGCTTCCGCGGTAGGGTGCGGGACTGACGGGGGAAACCATACCACTCGGGTCACCCCATCCACCACCAAGAGTCGTGGTGGAGTCAAATCGGATGGAAGTTTCTGATCTTCTTCCGTCGGCGGGGATCCCAGAGCTCAAGTTACTTCCAATTTTGAGTGCACCGTTTCTCACAATTCGACATACCAGGTATATCGGATCTTGGATATCAGCAAGAGCTAGGTCCACAAATAGCGTGCGGATCCGGTTTGAAGGGTCGAGTGCTAGAACGCCATTGTGGTTCAGGATGGCACAAAATTCTTCAGTGACAAACTGTGTCCCTTGTTTTTTATACAAGGAGAAGAACAGTTCTGCTGTTTCGCCAGGAGAGCAAAGAGATGCGACAAATGCTCGAAGATCGAGGAAGACATGATAAAATTTTGCTGTTGAATGCTTTTTGTCTTGGGATGGACCAATGTATCCAAGTGATCTGGAAGGGCTTTTATGATGCGGTGAGGGGAAATCGGGGAAGGCAGAATGAGCTGGAGTCGGCAGCGGTGCACCCGGAACATACTCGGTACTGGCTCCTAAAGTATATGGTCTTGTGTCGTCGACGTTGAGATAGGCCAGTGAGGTCTGCATGGCATACATCCGTATTGCACTGACCCAACTTCGAGTATCTACGCCACCTTCAATGTCTACGGTGACAAGCCCACCCCATGTAGGATGTCGTACAATGACATCCAACCCTTGAACAAGATTCCCGCTCACTAGTCGCGTGACGCATTCACGTCGCATATTGATAGTCTCTTCGGCGCTAAGTGTTTGAGCTAATAGTTGTCTGCGCCCAAGATGAAGAGCTTCAATATGCTCTCTAACGACATGGAAGAGTTTGTAATCGCGGCGAGCCAAGTACTGAAACATGAGTGTATGCCATTCTCGCAGCGCAGACGCAATTTCGTCGATGATGGGCTGAGCGGCTCCTGAAGCTGTATCGTCGCCTGATTTAAGAGAGGGTCTCGGGGGTAGAGGTTTCAACACGTGGGACTCGGCAGGAGAAGATGAACGCAGACTCGCAGGGTAGACCGGTAGTCCAGCACGAGAAGAGTTGGCTTGATCAGGAGGAGGTCCTAGACGAAATGACTTCCGTGACATGTAAGCATCTGTTTCTTCATCCTCCTCTCTCAAAGTATCCATTCCATTACTAGCTTTGTCATGATGCCATTTCCCGAAGGCATCCCCTGGACTACTCCGTCCATGCACACCACTGTGGCTGCTGGCATGGTTTCCACCGTTCAGCGAACTAGCAAGAGCAGCAAGACGACCCTCCGCGTCGGAAAGCTCATCGCGAACAAATATATGGGAAGCTGGAAAGATCCCAATGAACACTTGCTGAGGTTCCTCGACCTTGGTTGGAGGTTTAGATGCTGAAGGATCGGATAGTGACCAGGTCACAGGAGGTCTGCGAGTAGTGCATACGACATAGCTGGGGAGGACATAAATTTTGAGCAAGGGAGTTTAAGTTCGCGGCAAAAGAAACGCACCCTCTGTACCATGGCCCTTCTACAGGCTCTCGTGTTAATGGCGTATATTTCTCAAATGCATACACCTCGTCTCCAACTTCCAGGGAAACCACATCACGCATGATGGAATGCTCATCCGTGGAAGCCTCAGTTACGGTCGAAAGGCGGTTACGGGTGGAGATCCTTGTCTCCCTGCGAGATGGCGACAGGGGATGGATGGCATAGCCGTATACAATCAAGGGTAGAGGCTCCCACATAGAGGACGCAGCGGGCAGCGAGCACTACGGGGAACGAGTGAAAAGGAAGATAAGTTAAATACTGCGAGACCGCGAGCCGGGGAGTTGGTTGAAACGCGGTTGGGATAGCGTAGTAAGCCTAGGTATATGGGGGCTTGAATATGTGGAGACTTGAGGGTATGAATATGATATAGATATGGAGAGAATCGGTATAGATGAAGGTGTAACAGACAGTGCCTTTGCAGGCCCTGGGCGCTGTGCAGTCTCCTCGAGAGGACAAGGTCTGGAGGTAAGAGATACGGTAATAACCAGGAAATGAAGTAAATACGGGGCCCAAATAAGAGCAGAGCCTCATCAAAAATGATGTTTACTTGCATATTACTTACTATTACAGTTACTATTAGAATAGACTATTGGCAATTCAACCTCTTTAACTATCACTACTACATCCATTACACCCCGTTACCACCCCCCACCTCCTTATTTTCCATCCATGGCTTCGCTTTCCGACCAGATCGATCGTTTGACGCGTAATACACGCGCTATTAGGTCTACTGCCGCTTGCGTTGCATCTTCGTCGTCGAACCACAGTATCTCTTATCCCGCCTCTGGCCCGTTCACTCGCGCAGTTTTGCAGACACATCTCGGTGACCTCATACGCGACATAGATCCCTCAGAACTCGGCCTATTTAGTCTTGTAAACCATCCTGTAGGAGGTCCCTACGACAAAGAACCGCACAACACCCATTCCGCCGAAATTCAACGCGTCGAGTTTTCTGGTGCCACTCCTCTGCGACGGCCTCCTGCACGCAGAGAAGACCAAAGCAAATACCAGGACATCGAACCCGAGGTCTATGCTCAAGCAGCACTGAAGTATATCGATCGCTAGTAAGTTCTTCGGTTGCGCTTCAATTCCTTGATGGCTCAATAAACCACGACAGTGAACCCATACGGTCTATGCCCCGTGCGCATGCACAAGTCCTCGACATACTCAAACGCCTCGATGCCGTGCGATTTTCTATAACTCAGGTCAGCGAGGCGCTTCAGCATGTAAATATTTATTTCCTTCTCTGTGGACTATGGCTTATATACATAGGCACGGTCGTTTGAGGCACCTTCCACAAAATCTGTAATGGAATTTGAGGAGAATCGGATGCAAGAATTACAACGGCAACTGTCTAACTTGAAAACCCGAGTAGGTCGCATTAAACTTTGCTTCGGCACCATATTCATCAGCTCGTGCATAGAAACAAACAATCATGAAAAAACGCGCAAATATGCAGGTCCAGTCTTCAGACCATAAATCGGCATCCGGGGCAATATCGATTTTATCTCCTACGTCACCTCAGGAGGACAAGTTTTGGAATACGCCTGGGGCAACATCTAAAATACTAGAACTCACAGACCATTTTTTGATGGACGAGCAAGTGGATCTCGGCGATATCAGTACCATTTCATTTACCAGTCCAATGTCAAGACCACCTTCTGTGAGACGTGAAACCGTAACCAAATCGCCCGATAAACACGATGACATCGAAGAAGATCACTTCCCTCCTGATATTTCAGAACAAAAACCAGTGAGGATTACGGAGAAGGCAGATGACCATGAATCTGGACGAGAGCCAAAGCTTGATCCACATAATGGAGAGGAAGATGTTTTTGGCGTAGGGGAACAAAGTATAGCAATGGCGCTGAGGCGTAGCACATCAGCAGAATCTTCGACCCCTTCTACAACTCCAGTAATCGACGATCATGATGTTTCAGGATCCGCAGGCGGCTCCGGTAAACCTGATAGTCGTAGGGAAGGTAGGATTAAAGTAACTAATGAAGTCGAACGTATCGTGGTGAGCTATGGTTTTATTCTGTTCAACATTTCATACTTTTAACTCTAACTTTCTCAGTCTAAAATATGGGCTACTATCGGGGAAGTTGTAATGTCTGGGCATTCATTTGACACACCTGGCGCGCCTAAATTCAATAACAAGCCTCCATCTGCGAAGGAAACTATGTTCGTATTCAATATATGCTAACCTCTAGCAGTTCGCTAAACCTGCTTATTCAGCGCCCATCTCCAGCGGATATCTAAAATTTCTCCGTTAATGCTGTCCCCTTCGACATCCAGCGTTTCCACTGTCTCTTCCGGTGGTCGCATTCAACCCACTTCCCAACAGGTTTTAACAGCGCATCTGTTAGTTTCACTTCTCTCTTCACCAGAACATTCAATGCCCCTGCAAAGAGCCAAAGAGATATTAGCAGAAAGGGCAACAAATGGTCGAAGTACTACTGGAGGATTCTCTCAGGGCACCACCAGAGTCCTATATGGATGTGTAGCGAAGAGGTTAGTTAAGATCGACCGAGGAGGTGGAGAACAGATTGTGAAATTTGACATTTAATTATCGTGTATTCCCACATGCGTGTTAGTTGGTTCACTTGCCTACTTACCTATGGAAATCCAAGCTGCTTTACTCTAGAATCGATCTGTATGTAGTGCACGTAGAAAGCACATGTCCGAAACGGATGGATTCGAGATAGTAAAGGTGCTCTGTAGTCTCTGCCATTTTACATAAGTTTTTCGACCATATTCCACCTGCAATTTCTTCCATAAACGCCTAAGATGTACCACCTCGTACCAGCAGCCTGCGATCGACGCGTTATGGATTTCCAGGATCGTAAAAACAAAGGTATCCCTCATTCATAGGGTGTAGCTCAAGAAGTGTATCGTACTGGAGAAATGAGCTGCTTAGCCTCTTAAGATGCCTATGCAAATGTTTAACCAGCCATCTGCGCCGGCCATACAAGCTCCAAGCCAGGCCATTTCTGACTCAGGAGGTGACAATACACCTTGTATCAGAGCATACGCAAGTTCTGAAACTGGAGGCGCTTGCGGGTTTGGATTTATTCTAGATGGAGGAGGAGGAGGAGGACGCGGTGGGAAAAGGAGGGGAATATGCGTAGATAAGAAGTAGATTAAGGTGTGCGGTGTTCCTATGGATAAAATTGGTCGTAAGCGTTCGATATCAAGTGAACAAAATTGACAGACTCACCATCTTCCAGCATAGGCGGAACTAGCTCTTGCAAGACAGGGCCGTCGGGTAGATAGACTCTCACAGGCACACTGCGTACGTTGTAGGCACCATCGCGATCGGGAGTACCTGAGGGATCGGCGGATGGTGGGCGGCTGTGCATGGACACCGAAGACGCAGGGGGAGGTGACTGAGAGCGTGCGGGAGAGGCTGTTGGCATAACTTTGGATGCAACTCTCCAAAAATCATCAAAGTTGTCTGATATTATGAATGTGAATACATATATGTCATCCAAGCAGATATCGACCTACGATCTTTAATCCCCTCCCAGAGGCCATCCTGTTCAGCTTGCCTGAGTCCAGTAATCCTCTTGGTATTACCCCAGCGTATGAAATCAGCTTCCTTGAGTTGTCCCATGAATGCCTGTTTGCACGATTCCGTACTTGGTGCAAGCAGCAACTTCTCTGTTGGAGGAGATGCGAGATGCAGTATGAGGCGCAGGGGTGTTGCCATGGATGCTATCTGCGATGAGGGAATTCGGACTGAAGATGATATTGTATGATTATCGTATATGAGGCCAATCGGCCAGTGCCTACTCAACCATGGTGAGTAAATTTGGGGGACGTAAAAGGCGGGACGCACCACTTGAGCAAAGTTCCTTCCTCTGTTTCGAACCACCAGTCTTCTTCCCTCAATACTTTAGCAGCAGCCTCATCGAAAACGACATCCATCAAAAAGCGGCGTATTTCAGGCATCAACAGAGGCAGATAGCTCACGCGAGGAGCCTGCATGAAGTAGCATTCTAGTCCACGATCCGAGTTAGCTGGGAGCTCTTTTGAGTCGACGCGGATTTCTAGTGGTACAGTCCCTTCCCAAGTCAAGCGACGAAACAAGGTCGTGTGGTAATCAGTGGGTAGACGCGAAGGTGCCCCTGGTGAAGGGTGATGGCGAGAAGGGCCAAAGGTAGACATAGCACGTGGTGGACCTTATAAAATGACGAAAACGGGCGAGTTTTAAATTGTCTTTGAGAGCTCTGAGGAGAGCAACGGGAAGAAATATATAGCTGGAGTTGGTGGTTCGTGAGTTGTACTGTCCGATGTGCAGTGTAGTACGAGCCGCGACAGGTCACAGACAGTCACATGTTACAGAGACGCGGCGCGCGGGCAGAGCCTGGTATTTACTCTTGCTGGTCGACCACGGCCACCGGGGAATTTCAAAACCGCCTGCTTTAGTCGGGCATTCCTCCTGCCTCTCTCTAGGAACCTTCGTGTAGAAATACACTTGCTTGTCCCACTGCAGCATGATGTACTCACACCATTGCCCCAGAGAGCTGGGTTTTCCCGCATTCCCGTGACCGTTGCTTATATGGCAGGGTGGGCTGCGTCTCCTTTGCACTTCCCCGGGTTCTCTCGTCTTTATGTGTATGGCTGACAGATTTGCAGTCCAACCGCGCTTGCTGTGGACACCTCTTTCCCCGGCGTTCACCAATGTTGAAATATTCAGGCGCGCTGTAAATAGGAAACATCCTGAATTGCAATTAAGTATGTGTTTGCCATTCGTTACTTACCAACTGTTCTTTCTGAAGTGTTCCATAGAATCGTACAGTGATCTGCATGCGTACTCTGTCAGTGACTACGAGTTCTGGCTGGATCTTTGGCAGCATCTTGGCATAATATACTCAGTTCCCCCTGCAAACGTATGTTGTAGACACTAATCTAGTGTGTATCTGAATTGAATTGTTTCTTACTCTCGTGTGTAGGTTATTGAAATAGCTTCATCCCCGGAGAGATCGCTGTGGTTCCCTGGTGCCGCCTTAAATTACGCGGAGAACATCCTCCGTCGAAATGACGATTCAATCGCATGCACAGCTATAGGAGAATTAGGAGTTAGTACTGATTACAGCTTCAAAAAGTTGCGTGTGATGGTCAGTGAAATGGCTGCAGCTCTAAGAGCCAATGGTCTCGCTGTTGGAGACAGGGTCGCAGGCAGGTATTTAAGAACGAATGTTCTTACTTTTAACTGATCTTCCGGCTAATATTAGCTGTTGTCACCAACTCCATTACTGCTATCGTTGTCGCTCTGGCGACAGCTAGTATTGGTGCCCTGTATACTAGCACGGCACCTGATATGGGAGCCAAGGTGGGGTCTTATCACTTGCGAAAAATACGATGACTGATCAATATAAAGGGTATCCTTGATAGGTACCGACAAATCAGACCCAAGATCATATTCATGGAAACAGAATTCTTTTACGGTGGCAAAGCTGTCAGCATTATTTCCAAGGCTCGGCAGGTTGTTCAAAATCTTAGTTTATGTGGACTTCAATTAGCTATCATGCTTCCAAGTACTTACACAGGAAAAGAAATTGTGCTCGAAAACTTGTCATCCAGGTATGTTTTGACATTTACTGTGCTCTGGAGAGGAAATTAACACATTTGATATAGTATTTCGTTATCTCGGTTTCTGGCAACAGGGGACGGGCTTCCTCTTTCATTTGCGCAACTTCCATTCCAACACCCCCTATATATACTTTATTCTAGTGGTATGTTCTGCATTTCGTGGATGGAACGTGACATTGCAACAACATTACAGGGACAACTGGGGCTCCGAAGTGTATTGTTCACACTGCTGGGGTAGTTTCTCATTTATTTTTCAATAGCCGGAAGATCATGCTGATGCCATGAAAAGGGTATTCTTTTGCAAACGATGAAAGATCTTCATTTTAGTTTCGGTGTGGGAGCACACGATGTAGTGTTACAATATACTACGGTAAGCACCGAAGTACTGTCTTTGACAGCTCATTAACGTCTTGCGATAGACAGGTTGGATGATGTGGAATCTAATGGTAGCCGGACTTCCTTTGGGTGCCCGAATTGTACTCTACGATGGTTCGCCATTGTACCCCAGTATTGTCAGCTTCATGCGCTTGATCGCAGATCAAGGGTACGCTTCAGTTGTCGGATTTGCGTATATTTCTGACCATCACTATGTAGGGTATCTGTTTTGGGAGTGAGCCCTCGGTTTTTGGCAGAGCTTCGAGAACGGAATATTGAACCATGTTCGTCAGCCGTCTGGATTCGCTACTTTGCTAAAATGGTTAATATTCCCCTTTTACAGCGAAAATTGCGTCCTTTGAAGCACTGAGATCTATTGTATCCGGTGGCGCAGTTCTGGCTCCAGCTCTCCACCACTGGGCCCAGGAAACCTTTGGCCCACAGACACGTATAATGACTGCTATGGGAGGCACAGATATTTGTACCGCGTGTAAGCTCCGACTTGCACTTCACGGGAGCACTCCTGACTCGTGATATTGCATCCCAGTCCTGATAAGTGTTCTTTCTCAGCCTGTGTATGCGGGAGGTACGCAGTAACTGTGAAATCTAGGCAGTTTTTTTTTTGACTTTTGGATATAGAAATACCATGCAAGGCACTCGGTATGAAAGTAGATGTCTTCGACCTAAATGGGCACAGTATAGAGCATCTGGGGGAAGCAGGTGAAATGGTTTGCACTCGGCCACATCCTTCTATTCCCTTGTGTTTCTGGAATGATGCTTCGGGTAAAAAGCTACAAGACACTTACTATGGCAGGTATCCTGGTAAGTACGCCAAATTGTCTACGCCTTCTACTCTCATCAGCTATTTTTTCCACTTTAACAGGCGTCTGGAGACAGGGTGATTTTATGGCTGTGAATCCTATTACGAAAGGTATAGTATTATTAGGTCGCAGGTAGGCATGGGCAATTTCGTCGCCAATGTCACCTTCTCATGCCAGATTCTCAAAGCGACGGTGTTTTGAACCCGAACGGGATACGCTTTGGATCAGGGGAAATTTACTCTGTTCTCGAACAGTTTTCTTCAGATATCGAGGATACAGTATGCGTAGGTCAAAGAAGGCCAGAAGATACAAATGAACGCGTACTCCTTTTTGTGAAGATGCATGCAGGGAAACACCTCACACCGTCTCTCGCGGGTCGCATTAGCCATGCCATTCAGGAGAGCCTGAGTCGTCGTCACTTGCCGGCATACATTCTAGAGGTCCAGGACATACCTGTATGTGATCCGATAAACATGGGTTCTTCTCTTAATGATGTATGTCATCGCAGTACACCACTAACGGAAAGAAGGTCGAAGTTCTGGTCAAGCAGATTGTATCTGGTACGAAGCCACAGCCTAGCGGTGCTATTGCCAACCCCGGGGCTTTGAAAGAGTACTACAGGTATCGTAAGATAGAAGATACAGTGCAGGGTGTGACGCCCAGGACGAAGCTATAATATTAGGTGGTACGCGATTGTGACAGTAAAGACGTGACCTATACACGTGACCGTGTTGCGTAGAAGTCGCGATAACAATGATATAGGATATGCGTGAATGAGCTGGACGATGATGGTGGAATTTGAAGTAAACAATTCAGTGGAGGTGTCTACATGAGGCGGGATTAATGGTCGCTCTCCAGGAGTCGAGACTAAGGACTCCTTTGCGCGATGCATTGACATCACGCGCTGTCACGCACCGTGTGTTTATCCATTTCAACCGGTCACGTTCAACTTGCTCGTCACATCTCTCTGCTACATTCCTTCCACTCCCGTCCACCACCCCATCGGGTCTCACAGGACCGTACTTGCCAGGCAACTGCCAGGCATTCTCTGCGCACACCATACCTGTCCCCATCCTATTCGGAGACCCATTGCTGCTATTGGTGTCCACCACTGACCCTGGTGCTAAGTCTCTCTTCTTGGTTCTACACTCCTACCACACGCCCGCTTCTTTCTAATGGCCACCGTCAACCGCCGCCCACTCGCAAACCGTCCAGTACCCTTTCAGATTCCATCTGTCTTTTCTCCCGCCAAGGCGACTAGGACCGTATCCGCTCCGTCTAAGCGTCCTCGCTCTCCTGATCTCGCTGCTGCCACTGCTTCATATCCGCATCCGAAACGCATGCGCGAGGCTGCACCATTGACAGCTCCGCCCCGTGACACGAACAAAGAGCGTAAATATGCCGAGAGGGAGCAGCAGAAAATAGAGTTCAAGGAAAAGTTCACTCGCGCCTTTCCAACTTGGAGGTTTTATCTCGACCGAGAGAATATGGCCACAGATCCAAGTACTGTACGTGGCTTTGAATCACGGATCCGGCTGCTTGGGGGGGTGCGTTTGATTTTGCATGACATCTATCCTATCTAAACACGCCTTTCATGTTCCTTCTAGACCGTCGAGGATTTCTTTTCTAAAGAAGTATCGCATCTCATTACCAATCAGCCCATATCAACCAATGTGGATGGTAACTCCGAAAAGGAGAATATTCAGAAGATAAAGCATCTAGCGGGAAAAGGTTCTCACCATTTGAAGAGCCCGATCAAGCTTAAAGGGCAGCAGCAGTAAGTGCATGTATACGGTACCATTCGTGTATGAATCTTACAATATCTGTGACAGCGTCATCGAGGAAGCAGGAGGACACAGGTTTCGTCTGGTTTCCAAAGCAGTCGACTTCGGAATGAAGATATGGACTACCGCTAAGCTAGAAAGCGTTTTAACCCGCTGCATTGATACTCCCTCCATCTCCGGTATCTCGCATGCCACTCCTACACATTCATCCGCTGCCATAGGCCCTCAGAGATCGTTATCTCGGTTGTTGCAATCCGAACGGATTCACGGCACCACAGAGCGGGATCCTACTCAGAAGCGACACGACTTCCATTATTTTACCCGTGGCAGTCGATTCGTTTTGGTAGAGGATCTACGTCAAGAGCTAGCGACCATTGCAGTACACGAATACATTATCAAGAAAGGGCGCGATGAGAATACTACTCCACCATGGCCTGTCTTGCACTGTCACCCACAATCTAGGGGTCCTTTTATACCCTTCGACGAGCGGGAGAGAAAACGTTGGGAGCGTCTACAGCAGGCAGATAATACTCAGAACGACGAGCGGGCCAAACGAAGAGACCAAATCATGAAAGCTGAAGCTGAGAAACGGAAAACTGAGCTCCGACAAGCGAGGAAATGCGGTGGAGACCTTAGGCGTTCCGTTTCAATGAATAATCTTCGACGACGTGCATCGTATCCTGTTACTGGGACGCAGGGCACTGCACTCATTGATCTCGATGCAGACGCCGATAGCCCCGATTCTGCCAACGCATCGGGCTATTTAGCATCTGGCGCTACGGGGTATGTGGCTGCATCCGGAAACAGTGTCGGGATTACCTCAACTACTGGCACAACTTCCACGACAGGATACACTTCTAGAAAGTTGCAGCTACCAGCAGCGCTCAGCGGACGCATGAAGCAGCAGGTCATGACGTCGATGAAGTTTTCTACCGCCACCGGCACCAAAACCCTAAGCGAACAGAAAACTGGTGCTATGGGCCCTCCAGCGGTCGTCCCTGAAAGGCAGCCCTTGCTGAGAAAAAGCAAAAGCACTAATACCCTAAAGTTACCAAAGCGTGATGAGGGTAGCAAACCCGGTTACTGCGAGAGTTGCCGTATGAAATTCGATGACTTCAAAGCAGTGCGTATGAATTGTTTAGACTTTATGCCTTGCGTGACTAAGAAATGTATAGCATATCACCGGCCGGAAACATCGACGGTTTGCTGTAGATGACGCCAATTTTTTGCAGCTGGACTGTGTTTTGGCACGCGTTCAACGAAGAACTCTTGCGGAAGTTCAGCAGGAGCAAATAAAACGAGAAGAAAGATGGAAAGCGTATTGTAATGGACGTCATTCGTGCAGTCCGTTTTCAGGTGATAATGATGATGCCGGGTTAGTGGGCGATGAGAATCCTGCATCCTTATAACAATTGTTCTTCTGTCTGTCTTTGCATGTACTGTCTTAGTGCTCCCACATCCGTCATATGTAGCATATTCTCATACCATGGCCATTAAAAATGCATGTGTTTCTTCAACTTATTACCACGAGTGAGTTTTAATAATGCATCATGAACATTAATTTGTCAACAAGGGATTTCAAGAACATGTTCATACTACGAACAAGGTCCCGAGATAAAGAAAGCGGAGCTCTAGATGATTGTCACGGTTAGAAGCGTGGTGATGCCATCTGTAGCAATCCCTGTGATTTGGAGATAAATGAATACCTTCAATGCAATTGAGAGATAGACAAACCATGATTGACGCTGATGTTCTACTTCAGAACGTTGTGCTTAGTAGTCAAAGAATTTATGACTCACCCCACTGAGCCAGGAGCGAGGAGTCCCGTCATATTCACTGCCACTGTCTGGTAATTTATACCGTCGAAGCTCGTCGCGCCAACTGCCTTTGAAACCAAATCATCTCGGCCTGCAGAGATCTGTTATGAGTAGGACAAATGCCCTGGACATTGCAACACTCACCTATGTTGTATCCGTTAGGAACTATCGTATGCCCTTCACTCACATTCTATATTCAAAAGCTCGTCAATACATGAGCAATTATTGAATGCAATGGCTTACTTCCTCCTTCGACACCCTATGCATATATGTGAGCCCACTAGTGAGATGATATACTTAATAGAGGTAACACTCACGCCAGAAAAAGGGCTCCAGTATTAGCTGCTGAGCCATTCTGACGGAACACACTATCAATATTTCTGTCAGAATCGCACGGGAGAGATTATTTATTCTCTGTCAGCATCGTACCGGAAGTGATTGCCACCGGTTAGGCTCTCAACACATGTTCCTAGGACTGGGTCACCGAAATCCTCGCGGAGTTCCATCTACACAAGTAAATTAGACACTGCATCAAACATATGGAAGGTTTTAGCACAGTCTGGTTTACAAAACTATTCCCGTCCCCAAGGTTAGCGGACTGGGGATCACCCAAGTGCACACCGAAACATTCCGACGAGCTTCAAACAGAATCAGGTATAGAACCGTGCTCAGAAAGAGGACCACTTACAATCCGATCGCACGAGCAAAGTTTAGAATCCCCGAATCGGTAAGAACCGCAGGAGAGCTTAGCCCAGAGATGATGACCTGCGCATATTGAGAAATTAGATCACTGTGAGGAAGGAAAAACCAACATTGAGAGGTTCTCCGACACCACTTCCGGCTATAGTTTATGAATGAACACGAGCTTCGCAGACGGATAGGGGAATTTGTACCATTATCAAGCATGGAGCCTCCACCTGTTGCTGGATTAACGAAGTCTACCGCACGCCTCTGTACAGGCGTAGTCAGGCCGTAGACGGTAAGGATTGCGAATGGAAGAAGTGCAATGAATGAAATGAACATGACGATACGCGAGGCTAAGGCACAGTGGTTTCCAAGAACCTGGGGGAAGGAATGCAGACGCCATTTTCATGTGCATAACGCATGCAATAAATACTCCTGGTCCAGACAAAAATATGTTCGGGAAAGCAACCAGATGGGAGGACTCGCGGACAACCTGGGAAGGTTCTACGAACGTGTGGGGGTGAGAGCCATGTGATGGAGGAATAGAGACAACGAAATACCACGATAGTACTTCTATTGCGACTTCTGTGCCATATTTCGAAGGCTTGACGGGATAAACGACATGCAAGAAGGTCATAATTGGGTCGCAAGGAACGTGGAGCGAAAAAGGACCATGCGTTCCCATCTCATTTGTCGCAGATCATATTCTGTTATGTGCTCCTTATCTGAATCCGAAGGGCTTCAGCATCTGATATATCCTTCTTTCTGGCTTCGCAGACTAGCACGCCGCCACTGCGACAATGCGTGCAAGAAATGTAGATCGGGCCGCACACATCACCGTTAGCTATTCGGACACGTTCGACGCGTCTATGGCTGTGGAGACGTTGCCTCTGCCTGGTCAGTGGTCTGAGCCACATGTGTTTGTCCAGATTCGGGGAAGCAGGGACACTGTGGAGACTAAAAATAAGCGTACAAAGAATGATGTTTTCTCGCATAATAATAACTATGCCAGTCGCACCATGAGACTAGCCCGCACCTATGCGTTGTGGGCTTGCTTCTCCTTAAAACTAGGCCAGCGGGGAAGTTATGCTTAGAAGAATCTGCGATATGACGTTGAGACAGTGACATTGAGAGGTATTTACAGGAGAGTGACTCTACTGGTACTGCACCTATGTATGTAGACAAAATTAGAGCAGTCACGGATCCGTCACGTCACGGCTTAAGAATTTGCAACAAGTTCAATTCTAGTCTCGGTTTGTCCGTAAATGCAGTGATACTCTCTGCAACGAACTCCAGAGCCTACGAGAAGATATTTCTTCTTGCAATTTATTGCTTCTCCTTCTTTATAATCCGTCTATAACAGTGGAACGTCGCGTCCAATCCCTTCAAATCCGAAGGCTTTTCCACAACTTCTGCTAGCCGCAATAACTTCGGCACTCTGATATCGATATCATTCGATTCCTTCTTCGTCAAGCTCACGTCGGTTGACAATTTAACGACGCAGGAATATACGTAAGCCTATGTGCATAATTTATGGTCTGTTATTTGACCCAGCGTGATTTCTAAGTCATCCACATCGGCGCCTGTCCCATTGCTGCCTACTATTTCTAGTTTAGCGGTTTTAGAATGCACAATTCTGTCGAAGAAACGGACGAGGGAGATTTTACAGACGAAGGACAGCTTACCATCCGAATTCCCAACCCGAAAGTATACATGGCTCGGCAATCGTTATGGGTTGGCCGCAGAGGTAAACCAAGGTGTGACCACTGTCGTTTGAACAACCTGAAGGTTCGCAACACTATCCTTCAAAGATGTCATCTTTTATTCTGAATTGGATTAGTGTGACCGCATGCTGCCTAGCTGCAATCATTGTTCATGGGCCAGTAACGGTCGAGAATGCAAATACACGCCACTGCCGACTCCAGCCCATCGAGGTATTCCGAGATGTGATCGCTGCAGGGCTAGAAATTTGAAAGTTCGTTCTGACATTTCTTGTGAGAATGTATATAATTTACTAACCTTTCTTTCTCCGTAATATCTCGGAGCAGTGTGATCGAAACCTGCCTACCTGCAATCATTGTAAAAGCAGAGAAGGATCATCGACTGGGTGCACTTACTCACCCAAGAGGAGAAGGAACTTAAAAGCCGAAAACACTCCATTTTTTCCAACCGAAGAGCGACTTGAATCTAAAAAGCAGTCCGCGGTATTGGCCACGGAGCTATCAGGGAAACGTTACCAACATCTTGCCAATGGAGGTCATACTTTCTATGGACAGAATATAGCTACATCGTCGTCATTGGATCACCAGAGAAGCCCTCTATCCTCCGACACGGACTATGCCTCTATTTCAAACCCTGTGTCGCCGCGCTATGCTCAAGGAATTCTTGCCAAAGGAGATTACTCCAATTTATCATCTTTACCCCAATCCCCACAGCCCCTGTCTACAGCCAAATCTTCCTCTCTATCAGAGAGCCAGCTTTCGTATATGACAGCGCATCTTCCCCCTGATAATGATGCCCTTATCAGCAGCCCCCATGTTGAACCTTGGTTTCATCCTTCGTTTGCCCCACTTCCCGAGTATATTATTCACCGCCTTGCATTAATCGATTCCGTGGAAATTCCCGATCGAAAAGCTTTTGATCAATCCCTTCAAATATTTCTGGACAGCCTCATGGATGAGCTTCAGGAAACGGCTTGCCTTGCTCCGGACACGTATGCTAAAGTTGCTCTTTGCCTGTCTCGTGGCCAGAAGTCGAAGCTTTCCCATCGCATGCGGGCTTGGATTTCGTGTCACAGATTATGTGCAGGTTCCCAGAGGCATCACCTCATAGTTATGCAAAAAGAGACAATGTTCCGGATGGAAGATGAGGAAGTGGAAACACTGCGCCAAAGCTATTGCCATCACATCGATGGAAAATACCGGAAAGGTGGGTTTGTTTAGAACTCTTTTACAAAGCCGTGTCTAATTGTTTTGGGACGAAACCAGAGTCTGGTGATTATTCTAAAGATTTTGAACGTCTACCCGTCCAAAATCAGATTTACGACATACTTTCGTACGCTCACCGATCTCATGCAAATCCTACTCAAATGTTGCAGGAGATTCGACAATTATCCTTCGTGTGTATCTTCTACCGTTTTCAATGCAACTAGTGCTCAGAATAGCTTTTTTGTAATATAGGCATTCATAACGTGGCCCATGGCTGAAATGTACATTCGGCTATGCCCTCTATGTAATTTACGAAGCAAACGGCCAGTATCTCATGTTACAATCGAGAAACTCACGACACCCTGAGCTCTACTATACCATCTATCTTTCTTCCTTAAAGTTATCAGTGTATGTATGCGTACTATTTTTCATTTCGAATAATTATGTTGTACTAAGATTGTGGTGTCATCCATCCACCTTTCTTCCATCTCTACTGTTAAGTTCTCAGATATTTTATGTATATCTTCCCCTCCCAATGCATCTCTTAGAAGCCACAACGCAGAATTGGTACCTGGTACCTGCAATTCTGCCACCTGGCCGATCCGTGAGGCCCAGCGATTTATCATTTTGACTTGATCCATACCCTCGTAACGTTCCAGAGTCGGCAAACCATCAGAGCATAAAATTAAGGCGAATGGAGAATGAGGGAAAGGTCGATGATATATGTCGGGAATATTGGAAACATATGGTGGCGTAAGTATGCACTCCGCATATCTCTTAAATTTAGTGGGAGAAATCCACTGTTGCTTGACGGTAGGAAATATTCGCGAAGCGTACAATCCAGGTAGCTTCAGCCAGATGTTTCCGATAGCTAGACAATATATGGTCAATTACCGGAATCAGACGATGAGGATGTGCTTGTGCACCTCGTGTAGGTTCAAGAAAACCAAGAATACGGCCATCTTTGAGCACGTCTTGTTCGCCGTGATGTTCCCTTAATATCCGTGCTACTTCTTGTATATTCTCCGCATTATGAAGAGCATTTATCTGTGTTCCTCGCCAGTCGCCTTGCATATTTTCAGTAATAACTAGGGAATGGTTAGATCCGTTCTAGCCTATACCATAAATATTTAACTTACCTGCGCGACAATCTTAATGAAAACACGCAGAAATGTCAGCACTGGGTATGTAATTTACGGTCTATTGTGTTCCTCACCTCCAAGGTTGGCAACCCAGAGATTATTGTTTCCAGGATCGGTAAGACTAATTACCAACGTTACTCCTCCCAGACATCGCATAGCTAGCTCTCTGTTAGCATGACCAGTAGTTTCGTTTTCGAAAATTGAGCTGATATCCGAATCAGTCAACTGGTTTAATTGATCAAGGTGTTCGGGAAATAAATGAAGGAAGTCAGACGCAATTAATTCGTCGATCCCAATAATGGAGTTCCGAAGAATTGCCGATACGTGGTTGGGAGAAATAGAAGAATTTTGAGATTGAATGCGTTCGAGGGATGCTCTTATTCGGGCGGGTAGTTGACGAGTCACATAATCGACAGTGTCGCTATTAAGATGACCTGCGCATACGTTGAGTGAGCTAGTGCGAGGACAGGATATTACCGTATCCACCATAACGCACCATCGAAAACGCCATTAAATAGCCAAGTCTTCCCTAGAATTTCCCATTTCTCGACAACATAGCGATCCTGTGACTGTGCTACATGAGGAGGGCATGGTTGCAGCGACACGCTGTCGACGTCATCCAGGGTGTTTGCCTTCGATAAACGGGCCAATTCTGATGTGAGTTCAGGCTCTTGCAATATACGATACGTCCACGGCCCATGTCCTCCATGTCCCATATCGGTAGTCCCAAAATGGCTGACCTCTGCTAACGCTAGCAGGTTGTCTGACGAATTCGCTTCTGGAAGGAAAATAGTCATCACGGCGATACTTACTGTATGAACCAGAAATGGAGACGAAGGCGAGAAGATGGCGGGACGTATCCTTTAAGAAAATTCAAGGCAAGAATCCGGAAAAGGAGCCGAATCAGAGCATCTGGTTGAAAGAAGAACGCAATTGTCCTCCGACAGGTTCGTTTAACGCGGGCGGGCGTGATCTTGTGCGTCACTGATTGTATGCATCTTCGAAGACAGCATAGCAATGGCAAAAGAAGGCCAAGACATGGAGTGTCATTTAGCTAAGATGTCAAGTTTTGTCACCCAATTCCATCGCAACGGGTCCGAGGATCTCATGTACGAGAAAGCCTGTGCATCCTTAGCATTGCGAATCAATGTAGGTGTGGGTTGGAGCCTCTAAGGCGGAATCATCCAGGGGGGGAAGAAGAAGTGCATGTGAAGATGTTTTCAGTGGCAAGCTTACGACTCGGAGGAAGAGCATGGAAGGATACTAGTATAATGTCGTGGTGCTTCTTTAAGGGCATCATGCAATCAGGCTTCGTCCACAAGCACTCTGATCGCCTGTGACCGGAGTATCTCGGGCCGAAGCAACTTCATTAGGCACATTTGAACCAAACATAAAGCTAGGAAGTAGCATTGAAATTCGAATGCAGTGCATCTATAAACTTATCAAGAATCGACCGCTTTCCTTTGGACTTGCCTACAAATTGGTAGCTGAGATATCCCTTAATCTAATGTTTTCGATCTTTTAGGAAGTCCGAAGTATATAAATACTACACTACTACTACAAGTAAGCCCGAGTATATATATTTTCGTCTTCTTACTCAGTTCCACTGCATCGACGTACCATGAGCCCCAGTGTACTCCTGCTGGCGCATAGCGCGTTAGATCCGAGGATTCTGCGGACACCCTACTTTTATATAGAATTCATCCCAAATTATATGCCGAAGAATTCAAGAGGCACATGGATCAAGAATGTCCTGATTAAGCGGTTCGAGCATCTATCGAAGATTGCTGCATACTTTAAATTTGAGCAGACAAAGTTCCAGAGCGCAACAAAATGTGATACATACTAACTATACTTACAGAACAGTCCGATTCTACAGATATTTACAAATATAGACTATCTACAAGAGCCACTACTCATTTCAACTCAAAACTCGCGAATGCCAAGTCATATCCTCCAAATTCGTAGTTTATTTTATCCGTCCTTTTATAGTTTTGACCATTTTCATGCGACTGGTCTATAAGGGGTTCAATCAAAGCCATTTTAAATGCTCTTTGAGCTCCTTCGACTGCATTTTCGCCTTCCTCGGCCTCGTTATCCTGACTGGATATGAACAGGGTAAGGGTGAGGCGTCTAGGCTGGAATATTTTGACGACGCGTTGTATGAGTGTCTTGAGATCAGGAATCATTCCCTTATTCGGAGTGGAATGCGACGTTGACAAAGGAATATTACACTCGAAGCTGGCGTAAGACCAGCCTTCCTCGGGCGTGACGTGGATGGTAAAGTATCCTTCACCAGAATGACCTGGTTGCGCTATCCCGTTGCTGGGAGCCTGGGTCTCCTGAACGTGGTCGCTCAAGAGTGAGTCGTGGCCCCACTTGATAATAGAGTTGGCCGAATATCCACACGGCAAGAAAGAATAGGCATCCAGCATAGCGAGATGTGGGGGAAATATATGAGAGATACCGAGCTTCTCGGAAAGTGCTTGGGCGTGACCAGAAGGTGATTGGTCAACTTCTGCTTCTGAACCGGTGAAACAGAAAGGCTGCCGCGCATCATGCGAAAGATCGCTCATGAGTATCTCGATGGTATAATCCGGGTGCACGTCCACCGTTTCTTTAACCTTGAAGTTCGAAGAAGCCGTGGAAGGCGCACCATTCGAGCGATCATTGGGGTTTGTCATATATAGTAACCAATGGTCCCCGTTTACTTTGCCGATTGTATACGCGGCGCCGTTATTAAAGATATTATCAAGATATTCCACTTCTTGTTTCCAATCTCGGTGAGGACCAAGCTGGCGCTCGGGGAACATGAAGGATTTGCGCGAATAGAAGCATCGATGAACGGAGGGAAGGTTGGCTTGTGTGGTAGCGATCTCGAGGATACGGGGTAAACCGAGGAGATTGAGGGTGGTTCCACATGTTTTTAGAATGAGACGGTGAGGCGAGACGAACAGGGAGGATTCGCTGAAAGGAAGAAAACAAAGGTTAGTGAATGGCGATCGCATTGGCAGCCAAAGTCATGAAGACTCACCTGAGAAGATAAGCATCTATGTCATTTCCTTCGACCACACTAAGCACCTTGCACTTCACGATATCGAGCATCTCCTCCCAAATCTGACGATGCACCTTTCTGAGACCCGTTTTCCCATCGTCGGAAGGTGTGGGGTCTGGTAGGTCGTGTGCTGAAGGTGCAAACCAAATTTCGAGAAGCTTCTCGGGCCCTTCAAACGGGGCAGAGGCTTGGTAGTCGTCGACAATATCTACCGACATGGAAGAAGTAATAAGGGACGCTATCGAGCAGAGGAGGAAGATGGACCGCAGCGGACGGCGTTCGGATGCATGAAATGGAAAAAACGACGATGATGAGGAAGAGGCGCGTGTATGTACGGGCCTGAGGACGAGAGAGAAAGAACTAGGTGGACGACAACCGAGAAGGAGGGATGGTCGTGCGCAGACGTCGACAGTCGATCGATGGAGACTTTTTTTCATTTGGATTTGACCGATTGGGTAGACGCCGGCCCGACGGACATAGCCGGAGGAGCCACCTGCGTATTTTTTGGTAGCTCCGGTCGCCGAGACTGATCGTCACCAGTTGTATACCACCACGGCAGACGGTGACCACGCATATCTACTTTCACATATTCCAGCAGCAAATATCTTTCTTTCTTCCCTCAAAACACACGCCATGGTCAGAAGCTTTCTTCCTCGCCTCCCCATTCTCAGGGCAATTGTTCCCCGCGTGTCTGCCCCCCTTCTCCCGACCACGCGACTCCGCCCATCGCACTCGTTGTTGACAAACACCCCACGCGCCCCCGTCTCCCGTCTTTTTCACTACTTCCCTGCTCGTCTCGCGTCTTCACCGCCCTCGTCGCCTCGCTCCTCGTCGCCAGATGCACCTGCTGCTCTTCCTTCCAACGCCGGTCTTTCACAGAGACTACGGCATCTCATTAAGTCATATGGCTGGTATGCCCTGGGCGTGTATCTTGTCCTCACTGTCCTTGACTTCGGGGTGGCGTTCATCGGAATCAACCTCCTGGGGGCGGAGTATGTTTCTCAAGTCACAGCGAGCGTAAAAGCCTCCGTTGCGAGCGTCATACATTCAAAACCTGTGGAGCCAGGCTTGGACGAGATGGAGAGCATTAACAGCGGAAAGACTGCTTCAGACCAGGAGGGTCTGTATGCGATGCTCGTTTTGGCTTACACCATCCACAAGACACTTTTCTTCCCTGTTCGAGTTGGGCTGACCGCTGCGTTTACTCCAAGATTGGTTGGGTGGCTCAGCCAGAGGGGATGGGCAGGCGGCGCAGGCACAAAACGCGCAGCGACCGAAATGAGAGAGAGGCTGAGGGAAAGGAGGAGAAGTAGGGATCAGGATTAGAAGGCTCGTATCTGGCGTGTAAGTAAGTGGTTTTCCGAATATGTACGTTGCGTTGTGCTCACTGTAATCTTTTTCAAGTCACACACATATATAGCGTTAAATTTTACAGTATCACCAGTACTTAATTCCGGTTATTCGGTCTTTGAGCATCCGTTAATTACATGTTCGATGGATGCCTCTAGTCAATGAAGTTATGTCTGGTCACGTATCCGTGACATAGTGTTATGATCGGAACGGTGTTGATAAACATGAACGGCACATGCCGGAGGCAACACTCTACTCGTAAAGGCCATGTCACTTGCACGGAGAGCCCTGCTGGCCTGCTCTCGTTCCGCTTCCTCTACATCACTAGTGCTGCGTCGGTGCGTGTCTTCTGCTAGCCACGGAAGCCACGAAGAGCATCACGACGAACACCATGACACCACTGAGTATCCGAAGGAAGGCAAGTCGTGCTCGGGCAACTGTGGAACCACGGAGATAACAGATGCTTTCTTCAGGATTTAGCAATGCATTCTGGCGCAACACAGTGCTGCTCTCGGTTGCTGTCGTCGCAGGGTACAAATATGCCCCGGCGCCGACGGATGATGCATACCTGACACGGTGGATTGCCCTGTATACCGCGCCACGCGACTACTGGCTGGATCTGAATGCAAAACACACAGCGCAGCAGCAGGAGGTGTCTGAGACGAATATCCTGTTCAGTGACGCGAAGCTGCCGCCAGTGCACCGGTATCGATATCCGCAGTAAGTGCACGTTCGGCAGCTGTGTGGATGCGCTGCTGACGAGGAACAGGAGCTTTGAGCAGAAGTCGCCATTCCTGACGCCTGTTGGATCTGATGTGGACATGAGTGGGGTTGTGATTAAGAAGGATTAGAGAGACGAGAGTCCTTGTACTACTTTAGTTCTTCAGAATACTCGTACAAAGTAGTGCGTGCACGGAGTATGCCGGTGTTGATGAGTGTTAGTTTGTTGTTGGATGTCAGGCAACCGTGTTGAACAACCGTGTTAACGAATAAACCTACTCTGAGATTCTCTCTTCCCTGCAACGCGCTCTGTCGCTGCCTCTGAGCCGCTCGCATCTCCTGCAGCCTCGCAGCTCCCGCTGACACGCCCCCGCGTTCATCATCCGATCCTCTTCCCCTCAGAGGACTATACCCTGCATACCCCTCGTATGCTAATACCATCACAACGCTCATGTCTTCCCCGTCTATCCTCCTCCTCGCCCTTTTCGCCTCTGCAAATGTCGTCCATGCTACCCTTCCCCAGGTCGACTTCGACCGCATGGGCAAAGTAGGACTTGCTGGCGCGTTTGCCGGTCTCGACTTTTTCCAGAACAACTCCGTCTCCTTCGACTCATCCACATCTACCCTTCTTTCTCGTGCCTCCGACGGCTCCCTGTCGCCTCTCGCCTCGACCAACTCAGGTGGTCGCATTTTAGCAGGCTGCGCTCTTCAAGACACGTTCTACTTTGCAGGATCATTCTCCTCTATTGATGGCACTTCCGCCACCAATGTCGCAGCATACACTCCTTCTACCAATACATTCGCCGCCTTGGGATCTGATGCACCAACTGGCCAGGTTGACACAGTCTTCTGCGATACAAAGGACAATCAGTTGTGGGTCGGAGGCAGCTTCAGCTCGCCTGGCTCATCCGTCGCGGTCTGGGACCCCAAGGCGAAGTCATGGGGCAAGCCTCCATTTGTTGGAGTGGCTGGTGCCGAAGCTAGAGTCCTTTCCATCACGGCGAACGCATCCGACGCGAGCTTATTTTTTGCAGGCTCTTTTATTACGACCTTTGGTAATGGCTCCGTTACACTAAACGGTACCAACAATCCCAACGTACCTTTCTCTGCCGGTGCTACTCCTTTTTCATCTTCACTTGTTCCTGTACCGTTGGAGCAAGCTCAAGTGGATGGCTCCCCATCTACCACCCAGTCTGGTTTTAGTGATATCCATAATATCCTTTGTCCTTCAGGAGCAGATGGGGCGGGCAATAGCTGGTTCGCTGCTGATGGAAATGCAGCTCTTGTGACAGTCAGGGCATTCTCCTTCATATCTGCAAGTGGTGTCCGGTTGGGAAATACCTTCCAAAACACCCATGGCACTACTGGGTTCAGGTGATTACCCTCTATTTTCGACTTGCGTCTTTATTTAAGTCCTGACTAATCTTATACAGTGTAACAACTATTCCGGATAATAATGTACGAACTTTGAAGTACGTCGACCCTTCAACCGGACAGAATCAGACCTGCACCGATCCATGCCCCCTGTCCACGGATTCCTCGCTTCTCTATCAGGATTTCATATTCGACTCGCCCCTCGATATCACAGGGGTTCAGATCAAGCTTTCCCAATGGACAGGCGCTTCTGCTGGTTTACATTTATTACAGCTTCTTTCGTCAGGAGCATTCGCTTCAGCCATTGATGCCAATAATAGCATCTCCTGCTTCGCTCCTAATCCTTCCAACACCACTCGTACAGGTAATTGGGCAGCAAAGCTTGTGAAGACAGATATTGCGGGGACTACGCAGACGGTTCTTGTATCCACCGTCGGCGTTGGCACCCCAGCTTCCTCAGGGCCTAGTTTCACTTGGACTCCTTATGTCTCTGCTTCAGGAAATTATGACATCAATCTTCTCATTCCCGGATGTACGAATTTCCAGGATTGTCCTCTTCGTACAAGTGTCAAGGTCACTGTGTTCCCCGGAGACGGCCTTGACCCTTCGATAAACGTTGTGTCTCAACAGAACACGGATGATGCCACAATGCTCATTTATAGCGGTCCAATTCTTCCTTCGTCGCCCGACTTTGTGACGACCATTACCATGACATTGGCGGAGGAGCCGATTGGCAATGGTCAGAACGGCCAGTATGAATTAGTTGCTGACCGAGTGCAGCTGGTACTCAGATCTGCCAATGTCTCTTCTTCTAACGAATCAGGAAGCACTGGCACTGGCAGCACACAAGGCTCTCAGCGCGGTTTCGGATTCTTCGAGTGGCCGCGCACTGCAAGTTCTGCAGACCCCTCTATTGACGCAACAAAATCACTGCCTAATTCAACTATGACGTCCCTAGATTCTGCTGGTTTTGAACTCTTCAGTGGAATCGGTGGTAGCACCGCACAGATATCGTCCGGCAACTTATCCCTGAACACTGTCGTTCACCATCCATCTGGATTGATCTTCCTTGGAGGAACCTTTTCACTCTCGTCAGGCACTGCTGCAGGGGCTAAAAATATAGTTATCTTCAAGAATGGGGCGTTAGTGGGGCTCGCAGGAAGTGGTTTAGATGGTTCTGTCACTTCGGCGATCCTCTATGGTGATCAACTATTTGTTGGTGGGTCTTTCCGCGATACAGTGTCCGGATCGACGCAAGGTGCACTGAGAGGTATTGCCGTTTACGATGTCCAGAAGAACGCGTGGAGTCCGCTAGGTGCTGGCGTGGATGGCACGGTAACCGGTCTTGATTTATCGAATGGACGACTTCAAGTAGCGGGAAATTTCACCAGAGTCTTAAACAGTGGAAG
>JASFDF010000240.1:0-33144 GCA_036937115.1 Nidularia sp. FH-822889
GGGGTCCAGGGGGCTTGCCCCCGGCAAGCCGTGACCCGTGCCGAAAGCCCGCGAAGCGTTGGGAGCGGAGCGACCTTTGCGCGGGCTGTAGGCACGGGTCTAAGGCTTGTTAGACTAATTCAAACACTGGTCACGTTTCAAACACCTGGTCACCCATAGTATGGAACTCACTTCCATTTGCACGTCTTGTTCGGAGCCTATGAGCACCTCGTCTGGACTCAAAACGCCGAATAGGTTGCCCATTCCGCTTCACTGTACCGTCTCTTATCCCTTCTAGTCGACATCAACGTCCCATGTTGAAAGGACTTTCGAGCCAATCTGTGCCTGTCAATGTGCATCAGAAGATTGGTGTGCTTGAGTTTTCAGATGCCTGGTGCTGTTGTGTTCAACTTAGACTTAGGGCTCAGTGAACATTGAGGACTGAGCTGTGCGCACCGCATTGATGTGGACCGATGGTCATGCACATTGCAAGCTCAGGGCTACTGGTGAATCATTTCGTTGCCGTGTGTTCTCCCATACGCCGTTAACATTTATCGTGGTCGCGCAGTGGCTAGTTTACTGTTGAGTAAGCTCGCGAACCAAGTTCACTTCTCGATTTCCCAGAACTCCACCTCGGCGACCCCCACTTCCGGCTGTCGTTCGCATGCGCCACTCTACATTCAAGTTAGGCTGAGGACGCTTCACTTTGGAGTGCAGTCGGGGCTTGAAGAATACCTTCACGTCAGTGGAGTGTTGAATCTGTCTCAATGGTACGCTACTTTGAACTGACTGGTGCGTATCGATTCCTTTTCGTCCCTATGCCCTCCTCTCATCTCATACGGTCATCAGATTTCTCCTCGTTAGGTTGGTTCTCATGCTCGATATCAACGCGAAGCCGAGCGCAATTGACGACGCGTTAATCCTTTGCAACTGCCCAACCTAGCCTCAAGGCAAGTTGCGCAACACGAATACGACGCGCCAGTGGCACCTATAGCTTGGGGCATCGTGCCATGGGCATTACAGCTGTTCCTTTCCTGTATCTCAAGACCTCGTTGTCCCGGAGAATTTTTTCGAGTCGTGTGCCTCCTCGACCTCATCATATCAAGCCGGCTGCTTTCTCGATCTCAACGCCTAATGTCCATTACTAGCAGCCAACTTGGCACATTCGTCTTTTTCGAAGCTTCAAATTCTATCGTTAACGGCGCTAGATCCGATAACGCGCTTGAATTCAGCGATATCGGTTCTGCGTGCGCAGGGAGTACGAGCCACGTGGCACTGAGGAATGGTTGAATTGCGGCGCCCAGGTGAATACGTTCCGCTTTCGTTCTTAGTTTGTACGTTGATCTTTTACTTTTGGAAGTCCCAATCCAGAATTCCGCGTTGCAAAAGCTCGAACACGTGCCACTATCCTCCATTGACCTTGTGTCGAAATGCCTGTCACTAGCGATCAAGCCGACGCTCCTTTTCCTGCGGAATACCTGGCCTTTGCTGCTAGCAGTTCTAGCTCAGAAAATGCTCGAGTCGAACGGTCCTCGTACTCGCGTTTGCGGGGAATTCTGGATGTGTGGCTCCAGGAAACATAGGATTACACCACACAACTAAGCATGTATCGTTTTATTGCGTTCTTGATGCGCGCCAAGCTTTGCTTTTGCAGTGCGTATTCCTATTTGTATACATGACACCATGCGCATAAGTTCGAACGCGCAGCATGGACACAGGAGCTCAAACGCAGCAGAATAACCAGCGCCTACAGCGGAACAGTTTATCCCACCGATAGGGCAGAACTCTTCATACTACCAACAGTGCTATTACTTGCCTTCAGGATGAGTGCTTTTAGCATGCTTCCATACCCACCAGAACACTTGAAAAGAACAGGCCAATATTCTGCGGCTGCCTAGGTGGGTCAGTCGCACCGTTTCCAGATCATTGAGCTTACTTCCGACCCTCTTCAGCTCGTCTTGGTTCTGATGCACCAATCGTCGCCTCACTGGATGTCCTTCTATCGGCGTGAACTTCGTGTCTAGGAGGACAAGGGCAAGGTTGTCGTGGTTCTATTTCATTCAGTCAAGTCCAGTGCGCGCAGGTTGGAAGATGAGGGGATCCAAGCATGTTGGACAATATCCAAGCACATCGAAGTAGATCGAAGGACGCCCACCCAAGATGATTAGACTGGCGCCGATTCAGGCGATATTTAAACCAACCGCCTGTCATATAGGCAGATGGAAGGCGGCGTCGGCCCTGGCAGATACTTGCAGTACGTCAACCACTACCAGGCAACTCGCTCATATTAGTCACTCATGCTCTTCCTTCTTCAGACTGATTTATCCTGCTATTGTCATCTGTCCTTGACCAACGCCGAAGAACACTTTGAGCCTCAACTTTTACGGTCTATTGGTACAAGTCTTGGCGTCAGTGCTACGAGCGCCCAATGTGCATCTCACGAGCCCGATGCATATGCGGATTATTTATGTGAAGATGCGTAGGGAGGCGAGGTGCTCTGTAGCGCGACTGGGATGGGAGCGCGTCAGTGTCCCGGGAGCCGCTAGGAGGTTTTCAGTGTTACTCGCCATGCAAACTGACTGACCGCTTTCCGGTCGATGTTCACGGAGGTGGGCCGACATCCAAGCAGATCTGTCGACACCCCAAACAGATTACATTCGGGCCAATAGCATCTGTAACTCACCCATGCAGTACTAGATGGGCGACTTTGAATGTGCACTTTAATACGTTTGTGAGATACACCAGCTGGCGCTCCCGACCTGTCAGGACCAAGCGCGGGACAAACGCTCACTAGCCTTCCTTCACTACAACGGGGTTGATCATGGTCCGTCATTGAACATCGATGTCCTCAAGTTTCCTGGATATCTCACAGACAGCATAGACGAAGGGCAATAAAGGAAGAAGGGTTATTCAAGCGATAGGATACTCATGAGCCGGTCGATGCTGGGATTTGACGCGTAAATGCGCTCTCGAACGAACGCATCCAGTGACATCGAACTGACTGATTTACGCGCTCTCCAGCATCTGCCCCCCGTAACCTGGAATTAATATGTCTATCTGACTAGCTGCACTACTAGTGAAATCAATGCCCTATCTACCAGGAGCCGGTTCCAGGAACGCTTGTGATGCGTAAGTTTTTCCCTGTTGCTCGAGCTCGCAGTGCACATACATTTCGGGAGATCCACTGTAAATTGCATGGGAGAACTAGTATTTATTCGTCGTTATTATCATTTTATCATTCTTTGTTAATATATCGGTTAGTACACGCGCCTGTCATTCAGACCTGGTGAATAACTAATCGCGCGAAAGCTGGGTTCGACTCCCAGACAGAGAGATTCCTGGATTTGTCAACTTTTATTTATTTTTTCGGCGAATAGATAGATCATAGAACGATTGTACACTATCGTTATAAGTCTGATTCTTGGGATGCATCGACGGGAGCACATACATGTACCCCCGTTGATCAGCTGCATAGCCACTTGCAGAAGTCCAGCCATCGCTGCTCACCTGCCCGATTGACACTTTGCAACTATCTACTATTGAACTCGCTTCCATTCTCCAAAATGCAGGACGTGTTTACCGGTTTCGCGTTCACTGAGCAGTTCCTTAACCCATGTTTCCTCTAGTCCACCTCAACTTCTCATCTTGAAAGGGCCTCTCAGACAAACCATAAACTTATAAATCCAGCATCGATCCTTAACTATGTCAACTTCGAGAGTCCTACTTTGTCGAGTCATATCATCCTTAAAGCCTCACCGGCACAGCGAGGATGGCAGGGGTACGAATGCCGTGAGTGGCAGTAGCGCAGTGGTGAGTCATTGCCGTCAGTTCTCTCATTCCACACTAACAACTGTACGTGCTCGCGCAGTCCCTGGTTTACTATTAGATTGCCACCGGAAGTTCACTTTTTCGCCTCCCCAGACTCTGATCGAGACCCAGTGCAGTGAGTACCAGAAGTTGTGTTCAGCGAGAACGGCAATGGCGCAGTGGTAGGTTGTTTCCCCGTTGTTCGTTCCTCCACTTCGCGCTAACGGATGCATGTGGTCTCGTAGTCTTTCATTCGATGGAGTGGTCAACTGAAGCAAGTTCTCTCCACCTAACAACCACCTAAACTCAAGTTGGCTCCTTCCCGCTAGTCGTTCACCGTTCACCACTCCGCATTCGAACCAGGCGGATGGCGTTTCACATCGGAATGAGACTGGGGCCTGGAGAAATCCATTCGCGCCAATAGTCAACAGTGTTGACTCGTCTATCGGAACCAAGTAGTGCGTGCACATTGCTTTCCATTCCTACTCCTTCGTCTCATATCGTTCCATCGTCAGCTACTTCTTCTTTTCCTGGATGTCAAGACTTAGCCGTCCCAGGGCCTTGCCTGCGGTCCCGTCCCCCCTCGCCCTCATGTCAAGCCGAACTCTTCCTCGGCCTTGACGCACAATGACCATCACTAGCAGCCAACCTGGCACGCTCGTCCAGGTGGAGCTTCGAGTTCTGTTAGCAGCGATTCCAGTTACGGAAATATATTCGAGTTCAGTGATCTTGAGTCGTGGAGAGAAAGTGTGGATTATACCTCAGGTGAGTATAGCTCCCTTTCATCCTTGGTATGTATGTTGATATTTTACTTTTGGAAGTGTAGATTCGGGTATATGATGTTGCACAAACTCGAACACGCGGCACTACCTTTCCGCTTCCATGATCTTCACGCTCAATACCTGGTAGTAGCGGCTAAGTTGGCATTTTCCCCTCGGTGGAGCTCCAACTCTCTGTCGCAAGCAGTTCTAGCTCGGGCAACGTGTTCGAGTTCAGTGACACTCGGGTTTGAGGTGACGGGGAGTTCTAGCCGTGCAACTTCGAAGAAATTTTAGATTACGCTACAGGAGCGAGTACAGGTCGTTTGCATTATGGTGCGTGTGCTGATCTTTTGCTTTTGAAATATAGATTCGAGGATTCCATGTTACAAAGCTCGAACACGCACCACCATCCCTCTACGATGTTGACCTGGCGCTAGCAGCCAAGCTGGCACTTTCCTTGCTGTGGAGCTTGAAATCCAATCCCCAGCGGTTCCAGTTCAGGCAACATGTTAGAGTTCAGCTACTTTCGCATTTGCGTTGGCGGGGAACAGCGTAGGAAGACAGCGTAGATTACAGCGCCCAAGTGAGTACAGGTCGCTTTCATTCTTGATTTGTGCGCTGATCGTTTGCTGTTGAAGTTTAGATTCGGAAATTCTGTGTTGCAAGAGCTCAAACACGCGCTGTTGGCTTAGGATCTTGAGGGCAGAGACGGGTACTGAGCTTGATGCTACTTTCATTCGTGGTCCATGCGCTCTTACTCGCCTGAACCCTTCCGAGAGATCAGCCTATGTTATGCATTTACTTAGGTATATCGATCCCAGTGTGTCCAGAACATCGTGCTTACCTGCGACTCTCTCTAGCTCGTCATGGTTCTCATGAACCAATCACATTAGATCCAAACAGATCGAAGCCAACTTCAGCTCCCTTCTGCATAACCACCACGCGATGCTTGACGGTAGATATACCTCCCTACGACAACTCACTCAGATTCGTCGCACACGCCGCTTCCTTCTTTACAGCACGGATTTATTGTACCACGTCGTCGAGTTTTCACCATCGTTGACGAACTCTTTGCACCCGATTTATCCATCAGTGGAGACTTCAACTGCATTGGCAACAGTATGAGGAGACCGGTCTGCCTGTAATGCGTACGCAGGACATGTGGCGGATACAGAGAGAAATGAGGTGCTATGCAAGCGGGAGTAGGTTGGGGCTCGAGGGCCGGTCTGATAGTTTGGCGGGTAAGTAGCTCCCCGAGTCGACGCGTGCTGCTCAAGCTGACCGGCATTCAAATAGATCGGACGACATCCAAACAAATAAGACACCAGACGACACCCAGGCACATTGAAGTTGACATCTCAAGGATCCCGGGGCGCAGCTCACCCGCGCAGGGCAGGGTGGACGACATCGATATATGCACTTACTATCAAGGTGTGACAGCTCGCACGTACGATGGCTATGCAGCGGACATTCACTAGTCTTCCTTCTCTACAGCTCAAGTTAGTCATGTCACATTGTGGAGACTTAATGAGCTGAGGTTTCTTTGTAGGCAAGGGAAGCTCTGAATAATGCGAGCCATGGGTGAGATGCAATCTATGCCCAGGAGCACTAGAAAAGGCATCGAAGTCAGCACTCACAGCCCATGGCGCGTAACGTTAGTATGTTGATCCATGCCCGAGATGACATGCAACGATGTGTTTCTCGCTGCGTCAACGCTACGAGGCGACAAAGACCCTTTTCACAGTGACAACTATCTGGATGGGATTAAAACATGACGTACTCCAATTCCCTCCGCTATCGCCATCATCGACCCTTTCTAACTCCTCTAAAGCTCATGTTGAGAAACACGTCCTTTCACTGTATCACCAAGGCAGCACTCACGGCTTTTCCGATGTCTTTGCGCCTTGAGGGGTGCTCCATCCTCGCGACCTCGTGACTCATAACCCTGCATGCTAGATCAAATTGTGCTCAATATATATTACCGACGTTTTCTTGCAGCATCATCGTAGATCTGCGCGTATACAGCTGCCTGAAGTAGGCAACGAGTTGCAGTACGTCAGCGTCTGCCTTCACTTGTAACTATTGAACCTCTCTCGCCTTCTTCTTCTATCAGCCATATGACTCGTGTTCTTTACGGCGCCGTGGGGCGGGCTCCTCGACGTCGATGGCAGCGGTGTGTCGCGGTGGTGGTGGGTGCCAGAAATCTGCTCGGGCACAGCGGAAAACGATACCTTGTACAGTCGATGCTATCTGGTAAATTCGCGAGGAAGATGGACACATTATCGAAACAGACAATGAATGGCACTTTCTACTTTAATATATCGGGTGTAAGTAATGCCCAAGACGACATGCATTGCCACCCACTATGAACAGCTTGCGCAGTCTTCAGCTCCATCGCCTCTGCCTGTACTCAACCTTTGAATGATTCAGAAACATGATACACGCCAGGTCACACCAAAAAGCCACAACATGTGCTGCTTGCAAATCCCGGAGTATCGATGCTTGACTCTGTACGACGTGTTCTACCCACCAAACACGCGGAACTACCAGGAGAATACGGGAATGAGAGATGGTGGGAGTGGATGCTGCTGGACTGGCTTACAACTTCCTTGATTACGGTAAGACATTAATGTCATTTTCTTATGATACTGCATAACAAGCTAATGTCACCAAATAGGATTTGTCGGAACTGCGTGCAATAGTTAGCGCAAAAACCCTACCTCGACCGGCCCCTGGAACCTACGGCAGATACAGTCGTTTTAAACAATGCTCAACCCAAGCTAACGAGCATTAGATCCCAGGAGCGCCTTTCTGCAAGTTGGGGAGAACAGTGCAGCAACTGAGAGATGACGCCGGATGGGATGGAGGCTGAAGTAGCCAGAATGGTTCTAGAGAGCGGTTTTGGAGCTTATAAATGTACGGAAGTGTGAATTTGACAGAATGTCCCAAACTAAATCTGCTCGTCGTTTATCATTAGATCATACTAGAAGGAAATCAATAGGAATACTAGTATTCAATGAGAATGAGTGAGTATACTGCTTCGTTTCTCTTGTTTTCTTGTGTTCGTACTAAATATTCGTTTTTCTATAGGTATTAGCCACCGGCTATAAGTAGATCTAAGCAACGAAGTTTAAGCGATTTCTATTGACTGAGAACGCACCTATCTGAAAAATAGGAACTGGATATCATAGAAGACATTGCAGTTTAGGCCATAAGCAGGAGGCTGCTCACTTCCCTGCATATTCGAGTGCGCATCCGCAAACAAGCTGAAAGATATAAAACGAGAAATTATTACCAGAAACATAGGTAACGTATGCCGATCTTCTGGTATATACGAGAGGTATATAAGCTTACCTTACATTGATAGTAATGTTTCTGCCGCTTCCAGCTGGCGTCACCGATTCTGTTCGTGCAAGATAAATCAACGTCGAAGCACAAGACGACGATACAAGCCTCACGGCGCGCAACATCTACACAGTAACTGTGGATGGATCAGATCGACGAGGTACGTCAGCTCTCCCCTATGGGAATTTCGACAGCTCGCTCATCGTATGTCCCTTCCCATGTGCCAGTTGTTCACTTCCCCACATCTCCTATTGTCTATAAAGTGTCACAAGCCGAAGAAAGGCGCTGCTGTGCATCTCCTATACTAATACTCTGCTGGCCAGGAGACCAACAACATGTCAAGAACCTGGGATGGCTGAGAGGGGGAAATACGAGGTGACGGGTTCGAACTCGATGTAGTCATTAGGAGTTATTATAAGCAAAGGTAAGATGGCGTCATTTCGGATGACCATGATGCACGATGAACCTACGTCTCAGAACGCATCAGGACCCTGGAAGTGCGTTTTAGCGCTATACGAAAGATCTGGAATGAAACCGGCTTTGAACTCATTATTCTTGGTAGGAGGTGACTGACAGTGAACTGCAGGGCGGGATGCAGAAGGTCTATGAAGGTAAGATAGTGCCATTTCTACGGAGCATCACGCCTAGCTTACTGTTCTTGTTTGAATACTCTTAGATCTGGGAACCTTCCCATAAACTGGGGTAGAAGGGATGTAGCCGCCCGGGAGGGTGGCATTATAATGCGCAATGGTTTTTGAGAGGTCGGAGAGCACCTTTTCCAGGATTTATGATGGTAAGATACTGTCATTTCAGAATACATCTATGAATGCCGCGCCCATGCTCTTATTAGATGCTCTCATGATTCTGTAATCACTTTTTTTAGTCCTGGCGAGAAAATTACAGCTAATTGAGACTGATCTAGGCCAGCGTCGATGCGAAGTGTTGAGGTACGTGCTCAAATTAGACGATTGATTCTGTCTAACTAATACTTCTTGGAACAAATCAGGATCTCAGGAACGCGCCTGTCTCAGCATTTGAAGGCGAGAACACATCCTATCTACGTTTTGCGTGATATGTAAGTCTATAACCTTAATCCACGTGCTATATGCTCAAGTCGTCCACAGTCTGTCTAACCCTCAAGATGCAATGATCAGGATGGCTTTGCTCAGTTGCAGACCATAGCAGCAATCTCCTCCGATCGCTATGGTTGATTGCGTTTGACCTGAATGCCGGATAAGCAGAAATTGTAGCGGGATCAAGGACCCTCACCACACACACTATAAAGCTTCAAAGGCCAGCGTCGATGCGAAGAGTTGAGGTACGTGCTCGAATTAGACGATTGATTCTGTCTAACTTGGAATATATCAGGGTCTCATGAACGCACCTATCTCAGCATTTGAAGGCGAGAATACATCCCATCTACGTTTTGCGTGATATGTAAGTCTATAACCTTAATCCACGTGCTGGACGCTCAAGTCGCCCAGTTCTGTCTAACCCCCAAGATGCAATGATCAGGATGGCTTTGCCCTGTCACGGACCACAGCAGCAATCTCCTCTGATTGCTATGGTTGATTGCGTTTGACCTGGACGCCCATGCAGATAAGCAGAACTTGTGGCGGGATCATGGATCTTTACTACACTCACTATAAAGCTTCAAAGGTTGAAAAGCGCGTCTGCTACGATGATCTACGACGCTCGTTCTTTGTCACTCCGATGTGCACGGGTTCATCTGTGATGTCGCTATGAGGGTAGTATGATGAACGTGAAAGTCCTCCCAGCTACAGCTAGTACTCTCCTTAGCGTCTAGCCCTGCTCTACCTGTTGCCGTTCCAGCGAGTCAAAGGATAGGGGACTCTGACCCCCTGAATTCATGGACAGGATGAATGTTAGCGGGATAAAAGTCGTTTGAACACAGTAGAGGGGATGGCGTCTGCGGTGGAGCAGGTTACAGCAGAGACGCAAGCTTTCAGAGGGAGGTGACATGTTGCAGAATCCTAGGTAAAGCTGACACTTCATTATCCTTTCAGAATTACGATACTGACACGCCTATTCACCTTCCCAGCTTACTATTAATTTACTCCAAATAGCTCTTCTTCAGATATCTCCTTGGGATACGTCACAGGCCCATACCCTCTGTGCATTAGATCTTACACTAAGCGTCATGCTGCAGGCATCTCGATGCAAGGATTAACCCGCTGTCCGATCATAACTCGATGTTAATCTCGTGGAAGCGGTAAGATAGACGAAGTAGGAGCTGAAGGATATAAGGGAATAGATGCCATTCAATACTAGGAAATTTGCATTCAACATTTCCGTATATCAAGCTAGTACGTTCTTTCTTGTTCCTGTACCAATGAGGTGTTTTAATCGCGCCTCCTCATGACCAGAGAATATGTGAACTTATGCTTGAGCAAAGTTTCTTTGTACATGCGATCCGTGAATATATGAATCTCGAGCACTCGCTATCCTCTTCCTCTCAAATCTAATCCCGAATCGCCCTCACTTCCGAATCATCAACACAACTTAAAACGCTTACTGGTAACTTTGTTCCTCGTGGTGTCGTCGTGAAGGTTGTGCTCACTTTACTATATAGACAGACCTTCATTTGTCGCAAATACAATGTTTTCCGAGGTTAATGCTGCTTCTACACATCGTGGCTTATCTTGTATCGAAAGGACGGTGAACCTTAACACTGGATACGACCCGGCTTCTATTTCAATACCCAGCAGCCTCGCATCGTGAACCGAATCCAGCATATCGCGGTGCAGCCCAAGGAAATCAATGACAAAAGCATGAGTTACTTAAGTATTCAAACTTCGAGAACATATGTACGAGCAAGCCGATGTGATTTTATTTATGTTCCGAATGCTGAATTCTCGTCCATAATGTTAAATGAGTCTGTAGACCTCGATTCGTAATGACCGGCATTTCGTTTCTTTGCTACGCCATGTGTAGACTTTGAGCATTCAGATGTTAAGATGTAGCTCGACATTCTTCATAAGGCTTTCCCTCGATATCGTTGTTCCTCGTTGTTCTCAACTTAGCAAATAAGATTCTTCAATTAATTACTATCGTGGTCTTATTCTAGTATGTTAGAAGAATAATCAGTGTATGTTAAGTGTACCCACATGGTGATGGACCTCCGACAATCACCATCTTCATCGATCCACTTGTAAAACTTTCTATGGATTCGGAAGACCTCAAACATAGAAGTGATTCGGAACCTTCTGATGGTCTTAACTTAGGGGGATAAATACATGGGGAAACAGTTAAACTTACTATTGCTCAGATTGATCGGCAAGTTAGGCATCGTCTCAGTTCACACAACCACGCACATGGTGGTGGTCCGGAGTCGTCACGACGCGTGCAAGCGCACGCATCAAAGCGGTGTTTAGCCATTATAATGCCCGGGTTTCAGACACCCGGAAAGGTTCCGTAAAGATGTGAGAATTGAATTTGAAATGGTGCATGGTTTCGGGTTGTGGGTCGTAGCTTATGTCCATCTAGGCTCATCGCCATGTAATCTTGCAGCGAAGATCATTTGCCATGCATCAAACTTCGAAGCGGTGTAGATTAGTGTAAGATGCCAGTGTATCAAACCCCCCGCAAAAGTCCAATCTGAAATATTACAATGCCTTCATGCCGGGGTCGTGACTCACGTTCACGGGAACTCCGTCGCCGAGTTCATCCAACCTTGAAGACGTGAACGTTGTGCGCGGCGCCTCCATCAGCAATAGTGACTGACTGATATGATGGCCTCTTCATAGATTCTCCACCGCATAACACGTAACAGAAACACGTACTTCAGTCCTCTGCATTGCTCTTGGATACATCTCCCATGGCGTCCCAATCTTTGACTGATATGCAGCACTCCATGAGCGGCGAGAAGGATTCTGCAACAGATTTCGAGCTCGACACCAATGCTCCGATACCTTATTTCGGCCATGACATGAGGAATTCAATGTTTCTATTGGAACCTGGCTATGCGAACCTTAACCATGGTGAGAGAATAACATGTATCCTTGTCTCTTTCGAGTCGTTGAAGTGTATCTTGGAAAGGCTCATTTGGAGGGTCTCCACTTCCGGTTGTGAAGGCCTGCGATGCGCTATGGAGGTCCGTCGAAGCCAATCCTGATAGGTTCTTTCGTCATACGTACCAAGGGGAGGTAGACAAATCCCGCGCCGCCATTGCGAAGTTCTTGAGTGTTGACAAAGATACCTGCGTTTTTGTGAATAACGTAGCTGCTGGATTGAACGCAGTTCTTCGAAGCTTCGAATGGGCTGAGGGAGACATCATCGCTTGCAGTAAGTTGTTTTCTCCCAGGTGTCTCGCGCTAGTATAATCTCACAAACGTATATTCCCTCAGCCGACATAGCATACTATTCGGTATCCCTGGCTATCCAGGATGCCTTGCGATCTGGGCTTCATCCTAAGAAGGCTCAATTCACACTTGACTTTCCCATATCGCACTCCAACGTTGTCGCGCGATTTCGCGAGTTCATTCAATCCCTGAAAGCGACCTCTGTTTCCTCGGAATCAGAAGCAGGACCTAAACCCAAGATAGTTGTGGTGATAGAGTCTATTGCATCGTCCCCTGGCGTTCTGCTACCCTGGAAAGAGATGGTCAAAGTATGCCGGGAAGAGGGAGCATGGGCCATCGTTGACGCAGCTCATACCCTTGGCCAAGAGCTACCTCCCGTTCTCGATGAAGTGGATCCTGACTTCTTCATAGCGGTGAGTAGTCAAAATTTGAACTTTTATTCGCACATCCATAACGCCTTGCAGAATTGTAGCAAATGGCTTTACGGAAAACGAGGGTTTGGACTGCTCTACGTTCCATTCAGGTGGGCTGTCGAATGTTCTACCTGGCTCTCTGACGCGTAGCTAATGAGGGCTCCTTCAGAAACCAAGATATGATGCTTGGTCCCGTAGTACCTGGAATGATATATCCAGCTCCAGGTGGACCACGCACCGATTTTGTCAAGAAGTTTTACTGTGAGTTATTCATCGAAGCAGCAAAACCAAAGTCTATTGACACAGGTTTCTCACAGGGAGCGGTCTCTATGATCCTGCCCCTCCCCTTAGTATCCCGTTTGGTGAGTTTGAAATTCTTGTATATATTTGACTGTTGACACTCATTTCGCTGTAGCACTCAAGTTCCGTGAGCAGATCGGCGGAGAGGCGAAAATTTTATCATATTGTCATGATCTAGCATTGGCCGGTGGAAAACGTGTGGCTGAGATCTTGGGAACAGAAATAATGGACAATCCAGAGAAAGAGGGAGAACTCATTGCCAGCATGGTATGGGCGTGCATGTGTCCTCACTTGTCTTCCGTAACTGACACGTGCAATTGACAGGTGAACGTGAGATTGCCTCTTTCGCCAGTTTTAGTAAAGCCATCGGAGGCTGTTCACGTCATGCTCGATGAGAAGATGTTGCAGGACCATCAAGTCTTCGGTGCTCCGTTCTACTACCAAGGAAGCTGGTGGTGCCGAGCGAGCGCGCAAATATACAACGAGGTAGCTTCCATCACATCGCTTTATTAGGGATATCCTAACTGTGCTTCTTTTAGATGGAAGATTTTGAACGACTGGGAAATGCCCTTGTGGAGATATGCCAAGAGGTAACTGAGCATGTGAGGAAACCATCGAGAGAAGCTTGAGTAGCTTATGTCTAGATCTGTTCTCTTCGTCTTGCTGTGGATTATCGTGCAATCAACTCTTGAACAAAAGGTACTACAGCCATGGGACCTTTGGATGTAGAAGAAAAGAGTACACGGCTCTCCGACCTCCAAGGAGCGGAATTAGACATGTCCCCGTGAATCTTTGGTTTGGAGTTGAGAAGGTAAAATGCGCCTACACCTTATGTGCAAAGTTCGTGATGCGTGGTAATGGTTTGGTAGCGGTACAAGAGTAGCCTAGTCCGCTAAGTTTGGGTGCGAAAACGATTAGAAGGTAGCTTATGTGGTTCTCCGACCACCATGGAATGCAGAATCCGAACGTTGGAGTACTCAACCAAAGCATTTCATACTATAAAACTTCTACGCAGATCCGAGGTGTTAAATTGATTCAGGAAAAGATGTGTGGTACTTCGATACAAGTTTATCATATCTCAACTGGATACAATTTCCTCAAGTTGCCTTTCCGGACCGTCGACAACGGACCAACCGTAAATCAAACTGCGCAACGGCAGCAGCGTTAGTTATCGGCATCCTATACAGCCATGGGATGAAAGATAGATGTGCACCCGGCTTGCATCATCACTAGATAAAGGCTCTCCCGCTCTTGATTGCAAAGAAGCAGTTGTAAGTTCTATACAGATGGCACCGAAGGACGCAGATCAAGTGCCTATAGAAAGCACCGCCATCGACTCACAACAGAGGGAGATCATAATAGATAACAATCCGCGAGCAGGCTGCACGGTAGTGGTAACCGGAGGGCACATCTATACTCCTGTGTGTCAACCACGTAAGAAGCTCTTCATCCAACTCATGACAAGAAGAGCGCTCGAAGAACAGGATGCGTATGAGAAACTGGTAGCGTAAGACATGCCCTGCGACGGTGTCAGTTCCTCGAAAGTAGACTTCAAACTCGAGCTGCTGCAAGAGCGAGAGCGAGAACTAAGGGCTCGTGCAAAGAAAGACAAGTTTGTGATATCGAGCAAACGTTGGAAGAACCAACCTCAAGTCCGCAGCTGCTGCTACAAGAGCAGAGCGACAAGTAAGGACCTATTCAAAGAAAGATAAGCTCGTAATATGGCACAAACGTTAGAAGAACTGACCTCAAACACTCAGTATCTTTCGTTTCGCCCCAAGAAGCCTCTGATTCCCCTCTCGAAGCTGAGATGCACGCCCGCACTCCTGACTGCCGGCACATACATTTACGAGACAGGATCCTATCAACAAGCTCAGGATAAAGAATATGCTCCTGCGCAGAACGAACTGCAACTCGGATCACGGTAAGAAAAGCGCCAATAATGGGCACCACTGCTGTTGCTGGGGTGTATATGGCTGCTGATCGACCCATCATAGTATTTCAGGTCTCCAACGATGGTGTCCCCCCTGTGACAGTAAGAAGCACCTTCTCGTCGTACAATTTCTGTTCAGCGGAGTCAGGTGGAATCCGCTCTCCTTCGCAAGATGCTGCTCATGTCCATGTCGGCAGGGGTGGTCTCCAGGGTTAGACTGGGGGAGCGGAAAGACCTCCATAAGGGAGAACATCTGCCGAGCAAGTGCTGGACGCCTGAAATGGGCTGGTGGGAAGGAGCTGGCTGAATGATAGGGCCATGATATCCGGTTCGGGCGCGCTTGGGAATCGTGCCAGCAGTCACAATAGCGAGATACGATTCCGGCATGGGATGGAGAGTAGAGATGATATTCGATTTATACCGGGTAAATCTGCTCGAGACTACACTCTGAGGCAATGCGTTGTTTTGGGAGTCGTTAGTCTGGATACTGTAGGGAAGTCTGTCAACAAAGTTTAAGGGTCATCCATCGACGAGAGACTGACTGCCTAGGGATCTTGACCTCGAAGCGCTTCGCCAGAAACCGAGGAAATTGGAATTTCTTTCAGAACCTACTGACATGCTGGCGGAACGTCCCTCGAACACGCGTAAGCAGCGTTTGCAGGAGTGAGTGCTAGCTGAACAATCAAAGGTAGAATGCTCAGATCCTGACCCGGAGAAAGAAAGGGACACTGCAGTATGTCAGCGTGCCGCCCTCAAAATGGGAAGCAAAGCTGACAATATTGAGAGGTTCGCAATGCGAAAACTTGGCGTGCGCGGGACATCCCCGTCTGGCGCATCCAGATCCGCTACATAGGGTCGGGACGCGAGGCTGCTACTGCAGGCGGAAAGGGGTACTACACGCGAATGGTAGAAGGGACGATGAGATCCAACTGGTGCCGCAAAACATGATAAAAATGTGCTCATATATGAAAGGGCGATGGCATTCAAACACTGGCGAAAGATAATATGAGGTCCATCTGGCATCGGGAGAGAAAGGTCGGATTCCAGTACCCGCGAAAAGATAATAAGATGAACTTCGTGTCGATCTGAAATCCTCCCGCGAATGAAAGCTCCGTGTCATGATAATGAGCCGCCGGAGATGGACGCTCAGGCGAAATTACCGGCAGAACCGGTTGGAGTATTGTCTTCGAGGTTTCGGCGTGTTCGTACATTGCACGCGCATACAGTGCTGCACAAGGGTAGTTGAGACAGATACCTCGAGGTGGAATCCCCAGTCTCTCACGGCCCTGTTCAACGTCGCTCCCAGGAGCAGGGGACGCTCTCCTAATATATACAGCTCAAAGGACTTGTGTTTATTGAAGGCCAACAAGAGTGACAGAATGCATCCTGTTTTCGAACGCTGTTCGTAATCACCAAAGTCTGTGGCAGAGGGTCTACTGTTGGCACGTGGCACGAAGAGAGGCCGACCCTCCTTGTATCATTGCCAGTAACGTGTAACACACACGAGGACGCGAATCGGGGACGGCGAAGTACTGCGCGGTTTTGAATGGCCCAGGCATTCATACGAAGATCCCCCTGCCAGGGATGCGAATAGATGTTCATGACGCAGTTGGTGGGTGCGGTGCCGAAGCCTGGTATGTCACGGACGGATCTGCGTCTGCTTACTAGTGGTACTGCTACGGTATAGATAACAGTGAGTATACAATTGCTTAGCGGTCGGGAATGCGAGTGGGGCATACTCACTTCATTCTACTGACAAATTCATTCTCTGCTGACTCTACTGCTACCATTGGCAAGCATGACCGACCCGCCTCATGATCCGAGGAATTTATAAGCTACAGTGTGTAGGAACATGCACTATGTTCCCTTGGAACGTCATGTTCCTCTGCAGTGAATCATGAACCTATTTGTGAACAAATGAACATGAGCGGGAGTCAACACGGAGATTTACAGCAGAACTTACCAAGATTCTAACAGCATTTCCGTCTCGGAGATATACTTCTGTTATTCCAGGTGTAAATATGGACTCGGGAATGTATCAAGGGGCACTGGAACGGACTGGGGTTGGGGATTTACATAAGAACGAGAGAACGAAGAGTAGACGATGGCACCAGCGCTGAACTTCAACGTGACGTACGGGTAACCAGTTATGATTTCACGTGACATTTCCCTCGGAAACCGCGACGCGTTCAGCTACGGGATCTGATCCAATCTGCCTTCCATTTCAATTTCCCTGGCTATGCCCATTGCCCATTACCCTTTGCCATGGGTATCACATTAGGCGAAGACCAATCTGTTAGTGGGTATCAACGGTGCTGACATATTTGAGTATTAGTTAGAATACGAACTTGTGTATGAAATCTGAACTTGTTGTCTACCACACGCAAAATATGTAAATGAGTTTAAAACAAAATCACAGCATTCCATATCTGAAGCTTGTACATACCACCCCCGAAAATTCTCCTATTGGCCAGATGTCGATATGTGTACAGTTTTTACTCTTAAACTTATTCGAAACAACAAGGGTCTGGTTTAAGCTACACACTTATTAGTATGATATGGAAGATAATAGGTTTGAATTTCGCACTGTTAGCTCATATTCTAACTATTGCGTAAATACGTTGGTACCGTTTCCGCCCCTACATATTAGCCCTTGTCTGTAATGTATTGTGCTAATGAGAGGGAAAAGAATGGTGCGCTCCACAGGCACCTTCGAAAGTGCCTGTACATTTAGTATGCTTCGATGAGAAACCATGACAGATGGCCTTCATGCTAGACTCTCGGTTCGAGTAGTACAAACTTTAGACACTGATGTAAACAGTTAAATTGAGAGACTGGAAGCGCAGATTGTTACTAAAATGGACGTAAGTAGTGGATGAGGACAGAACCTTCGTACGTGAACCGTGCCAAACAAGTAGACCTCTTCTAGTACTCTTACATACTCAAGTAACGTTACTTGAATGTATACGGAACGCCTCCAATTATCTCTAGGGCGCAGTATTGCATTGGTTGGCTAACTTTACATCCTCTACATATAGAAAGCAGCCCGCCTGTACCTAGCAAGTATATACGAGCTCTAATACCACGGCACTGTTGAAGAGACGATGATATCCACGATAAATGCAAGAAAACCCAAATGAAGTTGAGATGGGGGAACATATCAACTCAAGACGGAAGACTACAAGTTGAAGCAGGGTGGAATCGTAGGTTGTGGTATGATACTATGATATTCCAACAGAGATGATGCGTGTCATATATGTATATAAAGTCCCAAAAAAGTCAAAGCAAACAGAGCGTCGTGGGCCTACCCACTCAAGCGGTCGCAGCCTCTGGTGTCGTATCCAGCGAATGCGTTGTCGAGTTCGAGTTCGATTCCTTCGTCTCCAGGGTCTCCGCAGCTGCAGCCTTTTTCGTCATAGGCGGAATGGTGTCCTCCATGAAGAAGAGAAGAGACAGCGCAAGGACAACCACCGCCGCGAACAGGAGCCAGAACCCATCCGCACGACCAACCCAGCCGTTGGGGTCTCCGCGCTCTACTCCGATACTCGTCTGAATCGATGTAATGATCGCGATACCCGCCGCACATCCGAGTTGCAGAGCACAGTTGAAGATGGCAGCGACAACACCGGCAGCTTCAGGGGGCGTGGCGACGAAAATGGCAACGTTTGAAGTGACAAATGTCATGGTAACACCGCTGGAGCCGATGATGAAGGCAGGGAAGATGAAGGACCAGTAACGCTCGCGCGAGCTGGCGAAAGGGAGAAGGATACTGCCAATGACGGCCAGAGCTTCGCCAATGACTAGCACCCACTTGATGCGCATCTTCTGCTGCATGACCGTTACGATGATGTTGGCGGGGATGGCGATCAGCCCCAGAGGAAGGCTGAGAAACGTCGTGATAAGTTGACTGGTTTAGATACTCAAATAAATGTCTCTTACAAGTGCACTGCGGTGATGATTGGAGTGAAACCGTAGACCTCCTGCCAGATCCAACTGAGCAAAGACTGTACCGAACCCCACCTAAGGAAAATCGCGTGAGATCCTAATCAAGCCGTGTGCATGGCTAAGCCACGTACCACATATAAGGAAGGAGTGCGGTGGCGACGAGGATGCCAAAGTTCGAGTAGTACCACGTCTTTGGCGGGCTAAAGGTCGATTAGAGAATGTAAGCTTGGAGGTATCGCAAAGACAGCGAGTCCACTTACACAGCGGCCATCTCCTCCGAGAGGCGGGCTTCATAGAAGAAGAAAACAACGAAAAGAACGATAGAGATGACGAGTGTGGCGATAACACGAGAAGTGCCCCAGCCAATACTCGCACCAGATGTAACGGCAAAGATGAAAAGAATGAGGGAGGCTGGAAAGATCAAAATGAGTCAGATCGTAAGGCAAATTCGAAAACACTAAATTGCTTACAAGTCAAAATCCCAACGCCAAGAAGGTCCAGACGCGCGAAGCGGTTCACCTTCTCCAGGTGTGGACGGGGGATGGCGGGGCAGAGGAAGAACACCAAAACCGACTCGCCTACACCGATGATAGCAATGAAGTAGAACACCCACGGCCACGACGCAAAGGAGACGAAGAGTGCGCCGATGACGAGACCGAACACTGCAAACCGCGAAATATCAACTAAACAAAAATATGGGTGACGCTAGTAGAACCAAGCACTGACCATTTCCGAGAGCACCAGCAGTACCGAAGATACCAATGGCGTTGGATCTGCTCTCTGGGTCGGGGAACATGTGGACGATCATATGCATAGCAGAGGGGACGGTCAGGGCGGCGCCTGGAAAGAAGAAGTTAGGCCAGATTCTGGATGGGGATATAGAGAAGGAGGGAGTGGCACGCACCGACGCCCATGAGAGCACGGAGCACGAATAACGGAACTTCAGAACGAACGAAGCCGCTGCCTAGCGAGAGAAGGCCGAGAGACATGCCACCGATTATGAATACCCATCCTGTGTATTGTTAGCTGGCTTACTCTGGAATCTTTTTTGCACAAACACTCACTTGGATTATACAAATCACTAAGACGTCCACTCTACATGACATGAAAAGTGAGTCGAGGAGATGGAATGAATAATTCAGGACATACAATGAGCATGAGCGCGGAGAACGTCAATTGGTAGCCACTTTGCAGCCACACCGAGTCGCTGTTGGAGATATTGAGCTGGGCGCATATGGGGGGAATAGCGGAGAAGAGAGCAGAGTTGGAGAACGTGTCCAAGAATTCCGCAAAGCAGATGACGATGAGGAGGGCGATTTTGCGAGCTTTGCCGATGGTGGCCAAGACATCGTCCGCCTTGACGAGCTCGGCAATGTCAATTTTCTCTGATGGGGACATTGTGGGCCTTTAACTCCAGCAGAAGGGGCACCCGAAGTCTTTTATTACCGTGGAAGCACCAAGAAGCGAGGTGGGTGAGGGTGTGTGGCAGGTCGTGACCTGGGGCGGGCGGATTACTCACTGCCGTGTGCTAGGCGTGACTTGGATTGACTGATATAACACACTATGTACACTGCCGGTGACAACGGGTGAACCGTGATGATATCAAGAAGTGCAAGAAATGCAGACCCACTGCAAACAAAATTGATGGTATGTATATAAAGTGAATCGACCTTCGATCTTCCATGGATGGATTCCGTGAGCTTTGGCGCCGAGATCTATATTTTTGTCGCCGGATATCCAGTAAAGCATTTCTTCCACGTTTGCTGATTTCATCTGTCAAGCACGCCGTTCCCACACGCCACGATGGTGTACTAATAGCCTGCGATATCAACAATTTCCGTATTGGTTGATAGGATGCTGCGTTGTACATCAGTCTGTGACGGGTTTCGTGAGTGTTTTGAACGTACCCGATATGTAGACCTTGTAAGGTTTTGAAATCTGTAGATCTGGTATATGTAAAAATAAGTTCTCAGTGGTGGACCGAGGGAATTTGGTTCCGTATGTAGAATCGACGTTTGCTAAAGGATGATAGGCGTTATGCGGTACGGATTCAAATTGTTCCAGGCTGTGGCATGTAGCGCAGAATCTAGATCATGCGCGTGAAGTGTGTGTTTTACATATCACGAAACAGTTAATTAGGTTCTTCTGGAAGTCTACTTACAACGAAGGTGCAGTTGCCTCAGAAAATCGCACTCTCTTAAATAAATACTGCGGAGTTTGAATTCTTGCAGCAATTTCCTTCCATTTTCAAAGGTGGAATAGATGGAAGTAGAGCTCATCCCACATAAATATGCTTGATCATATCCTAATTCGTGAAAGTCAGATCACCGCAGTTCGATATAAAGTGAAAGAAGCATACGTTGTGAAGGCAGAGAAGACCTGTTGACTCACTGATCTGGCTGATCGGCGCAAGTATACCAAGACAACCGAACAATTTGAACTTGGGAAGGCAATGAGGAGGTGCAGCACTACGTGTGGATCCAAGAAAGTGGCTTCATCACCTACAGCCTCCTAAATGATACGTACATGGAAGGCGGCTAGTAAGAGCTTCGAAGTGCAAGGTGCCCAAAGCTGTCAATGTTGGTTCGAGGGTTGGTCAGCGGCAGGATTGCAAATCATACATGTGATATGTCACGTGATAGATTTAAAATCATTCTCTGGTGCACGGGATGCTCCAGGAGATTTGAAATCCTTGCATTTCTCAACTGTCGAAAAGTCAATCACAGACTCGCAGCTCAGTCTGCAATTGTTCTCCGAGTCGAATGTTACTACATACTTAGTTGCTTTAAGGGCACCCAAAGGCAGGTCTATATTTGTCCGCATCGCCGGGGATCATCTTGAGACCGTTGTGAGTGCGTGGTGAACCTATACAAAAGCTTGTGAGTCCTGCGTGATCATCTATTTCTCAAAATTGAAAAGCGTTCATTCTAGTTCTGATATTTATGTAGAACCCATATTCTGATCATTTGTAATTCTCTAACGGAACCTATACCACCAACACTCTGAAGCATGCGGAGATGTCAACTGCCACCCATATCTCATCTCGCTGGCGTATGTATATATGAGTACGTACGAAGGCTTTGTTGATATCATCTGATGTGCATATTTATACCATCCAACGAGAGAATTGAACCCCATAATGGTGCGTTCTTCGATTTTCCAGGTGGTAGCAATTCTCAATGTCCATGTCCAGAGATCAACGCTCTGACTTTTCGATGTGCTCACGGTGGAGCTAGGAACTATGAGCTCAGACGAATGGCACCTGTTCATGTCCCTGTCTTTCGTTGCCATCGTAAGTTTTGCTCTCATAAAATCCCCTATTTGTCATTTCTAGAAGATAGAACGATGCTTACTTTATGCTACGATGTACGGATTCAATTCCCACGAAGATGGGTATAACCAATCAATTTACATATGCGCAATATTAGCTTCTGCATCGCTAGCTCGAGAAGATGGAGCGATGGTCATATTTTCAATGCTATATAAGCCGAAATTTACTTTAAAGTCAAGCAACACTCAAGTATCCAACGTTCTTCCAGGCACTAAGTACCAGTTGAATAGTGTGACTGTACAGTAGCTTCGGCCTCGAGCATTATCGGTGTAAGCAAACCTCTCTTGAATATTTATCGATGCCGATGTGAAAACTTTAATAATCAAATAGTGTGATTGGTCATGACATGCCGTCAGACTGGTTCATGAGGGCACTCAAGAAAAGCTCAAGAACTATGAGGGTGGTGGTGGTGTGAGATATCGCATGAAAACAAATTTCCATGTTGACATCAGGAAAGTAAGAAGGCATCGAAATCCAGGAATTTATAAGTGATGCCTCAAACAAATGAGAAATAGTCACAACTGTTGCTCAATAGATTATAATGCGAGCTAGGTAGTCCAAATTTTCGAAGGATTTTGGAGGAACCTCTCAGACAAGTGACGTATGCACGAGTTTTAGAAAGAGAAACAGGATATCCAATAGACACTGACTGTTTGAGTCTAGAGGAAGTTCTAATACCTTCAAATGCTAACTAATCGAAATGTTATCGATGATTCGAACTGACGAGGAGATGTTGATTACCGTCCAAGACTTTACAATTAAGTTACCAGCCGATGTTAACCACTGCGCTTATTAGCGGCTGGTCAGTTCTTGTACTTTAACTGCAGGGTCGAAGAAATAGGATTTAGTATTTCGCTGAGGTCATATTTACACAGTAGCCGGCGGGGTAAGATCACAATGCACTGGCGATCGACAGGGTCGCTGGTATACATCAACAGACGTCAAACTCAGGTTCAATCCCGGCGGTAAGGGTGCAGCAATCAACGCACTTAATGACCATGCAATTAAATACTATTACATAGTTTACACTGCAGGTGCCAAGACTGAGATGTATACGCCAGGATCTTGAAGAGAAGCCCTTGTACGCTGATTTCATGTTTGGTTCATTTTTCTTCAACACTTTATTGGACAGATTTCAACGTAGTTTCTTTGGAGCATTAAAATTGTTCACTTTTGGCCAGCATGGCTACAGCCAAATTATTCCTTTCTATCCACATTCATTTAAAATAGTAATAAAATTAATAAGTGACTCTACTCGCAGAGAATTTTACATATAATTAGCACCAAGTGAGGAATTTCTGTACCATATGAAGGTACCAATATAGAGCTTAAACCATGCCCCGAATGAACGCAGGCCCTCCTTTCTTCATCTATCTATCTCATGAGCATTTTCCCCTTATTAAATTATTCAAAATCAAGCCCTCACCGTTACATCTGAGTCATAAAATGACTCATTATTCACTCTCACTTGAACACCGTTTGTCATTCCCGGTGTTCTGCTAGTGAGTTGCATAGAACGCAGATCATGGTCGGTCGATGTTACAACGTTCGCACCCATCCTCGAAATATGTTGACGGGTATTGAGCCTGAAAACATAGAATGAACCGTGATCAGAAGTTTTATACAACCCAGCTTTATGGTTGGAAGCTACTCACGTTGCTAAAGCACTGTTCATATATACTGACAATCGATTGGTACATGGATCTTCGCATGATAATAAATATTCTCACATTTACTGCTCACAATGAGTCCTAAGAAGAAGTAAAATGTTCCTGGTAGCGCTATGAACTGCATTAGTTGATAAAATAAGTACGACTATATGAATTTTCGTTAAATAATTTTGGACATACCAGGATCATGTTTAGCGCTGCAGCAAATGCAGTAAGCATGCCCCGATTAACTGCATTAATCATCAGAGTATTCAACATGCTATTTGTGCTGTAGGAAAGAATAAATATGAACGAATGGCTGGGAATTTTTTGATAAGGTGACTAACGATTTGATGTTCGTCTTATGGTGATCTAATGTTCGAACAAGAGATACTGTGATGGCAATATCACAGGCCAGTGTCGCAGCACTTTGAAGGGTTGTGATTGGCTGTAAATAAATATTAGCTAAATGAACGGGGTATCCGAGGAAGTGAGGTGTTCCACCTTTGTACTGTCTAATTTTAAAAACGATGCCAATTCACTCCTGAAATATGATATTAATAAGCAACGTAGAGGATATTTTAACAATACGGACGTTCTGACTGTTTGAGCTGTGTAAATAACGCATTAATCAGTACTTATATTACCGTATTTGCGCAAAAGACAGGATACATGTTTTTTTTTTTTTTTTTTTGCGTTGCGCAGTTTTGCGGGGCCGAATGTCATATATATCCTCAGAACTAAGCGATGTGGTGCTTTCCTGCGCCGAATCTGCGCAAGGAGCCACATTTCTGCGCAACGCAAAAAAAGAAATATATACCATATATATCTTGTATGCAAACATTCTATTGTTTTGGCGTGTCGGAAGGGCCAATGCCTCACCAATTCCTGCTCCTAAAAAATCGTTATAGACGTCGTTAGTTTTGGTAGATTCACCTGCGTATTAGATCTATGTTCTTACCAATTTGCGTCAAAGCTAAGGCTAACTAAATGGGTGGTGCGAATCAGTGAAAAATTCAAAGTAAGCCAATAAAACGAGCACCTACAATGATTAGTGGAGGAATTTTGTTTTTCCTATCGACTATTTGTAGAAAGTTTCTGGCGGTTATAAAACAGTCAGGTACATATGGCAATTTACTACTTACTGACGTAGATGCAATAGGCAAAGTATCTGAAATTAAATTAGCACGAACTTGCTCATACAGAAGGGAATAACTAACAGTTGTACGGTCAATGCCGATATATACTAGATAAAGGTCAATGTATAATCGTTATTTGAATCAACTGGACCCTTACTCCTGCCAATAATTGTGCCTATAACATAGTATGAGTTAATTTCTGAAACGGAGCGTGTTGAATACATACTGAATCCATCCTTTGTGAAATGGAAGAATATGAGTAAGAATGTCGGTTAGATGAAGGTAATTAACCTACCAATTAATAACAAGGAGCTCCGGTAAATTTCCGAAATTATCGATCAAGCAATAATACGCGGAAGCAAAAAACCATGTCACTTGTAGAGTTTCAGTTACTCTACAAGAATCTCTCAATACTTTTGTGATTTATTTAATAAGACCATAAATACACACAGGAGGAATGAAATCTTCGATCAAGTAACCCTAAGTTATCAGTAAAGCACGGAAAATATAAATTTACGGGGACACACCATAGCTTTGATTCCCCAGTGATCCTTCGGATACCAATGAAAGTATAGCCATGCTTGTAAAAGACCACAACCATAAAGTCTATGACAAGTTAAATCATTTATCAGGCGCTACCGCAATAGGAACTCGATAAGCAACCTCACATTGTCTCAAGAAACAGTGAGACCAGCCACACTCCATAAGTCGAAGTAAGAGGACTCGCCATGGTGGAAGTGGGCGAAGAACAGGATAAATTGTGTTTCAAATATCTCTCCCTTAATACAAAACTCGTATCTCCACAAAGGCTCCGGCAAAACAGACACCAGCATTATCTCGATTTTACGGTAACACCGATGATGGCGGGTAAAGAAGGAAAATAGGATGAAACACACTTCAAAGCAGTAGGCCATGTCAAGCCTCTGGAACTACCTGGAGAATATGGAGATAATTTCGGTCAATTACGATCTTAAGGAGGAAAAACACATTTTCAGGCTACTTTGCACTTGATTTAGTGGTAAAGGATGGTTATCCCCGTGGAATTGTATTCCAATATAAATACTACCATCATAGATTGGCAGCTCCAGGTCCAGGCGAGAGTCCAGCAGACATCACCTGGTACCTACCAGGTATGCTAATACACAAAAATATTACTGTGGACACAATTATGAGTATTGCTTACCTAGTACATAAACAGTTAGTGGAAAGTATACACGCTAATGATCTCCTATTCCTTGTAGTTGTTATATTACTTCTTATTGCATTCATGGCGCTGCTGGACACTATTGATGCACTGAGATGTTCGTGTTTTCAGCTTTCTGATTCGGGACATTCTTCTCTACTTAGCATCAGGATTATAGCTGTTAAACTCGATATTCTCAAATCTAATATGCGTCGGGTTCCAGTGTGTTTCCCAGAAGCATATCAGTTACGTCAACACAACAGAAGATGTACTAGGTATCATGTCAGCGAACGCTAATCAATGAAAGCACACATGTAAAGAGAGTAAATGACAGAAAACTGTGATAGCGATCTGATCTGATAGGAGAAGATGGCGCTGAGAAGACCTAAATCAAAGTAGCGAACGCGACTTCTCAGGCCATTTAGTCGGGAAGGAACTGGAGGACACGGTCGAAACAGTACAAATCATCTGTTAATGCCACAAGTTACCGTAGGGCCAATAATAGAAAAGATGCTATCTCTTGATTATAGTAGCGACCCGAATAAAGCTTAAAATGGAAGCAATGCCAGACAGTTTTCATGAGATTGATCGGAGGTAGTAAATACATTTCTGAGTTACAACTGGACTGACTTCTTCAGGTACTTGCTTCATCGATAGGCATTTGAAAATTATAAACTCAAGCAAGCTTCCATCGCAACAAAATGCGCTGAAAGCTTTCTTTACCAATCAGTTCATAGCTCACATGTCAGATTCACCATTATAGCGCCTAGTAATAAGTTGCAAGCGGCTCACTACGGTGAAATCTGCAGGCGTCTCTTTGGTAAAATGGACGGCCCATTCACAGCCTGCCCACGGAATATGCAGCATCATCTATGCTGGCGCTGACAAATACTCAGGATATTCATGGGCGAGTCATTATAGCGGGATTTAGCTGTTATTAACCTGTAACCCATTTGTAGGCAGCCGTTCAGAAAAGCCAACATCAAGACAAATGCTCCCAGTCCATAACACTTGGATAGACGTAGCACATGGCCCGAATGACAGATCGCAATTTAGGCGGCCTGATCAGCTTGATCATGAGTAGTCTGACGGTACGCCTTGGGCCCACACCGGACTTTCCAGTGGAGGAATTAGTAAGACAAGAGAGCGATCACGTGTAGATAGTAGAGCTCCTATGCATTTCAAACTTCTTGAATCAAGAATGATAGAATGATAGAAACTTCTATAATATCTAACAGATCGATAGAGCTACTACCCTGAATGGAATCATAATATAGCAAGATTAATTCGCTCATTTATATGGCGGTATTATATATAATATGCTCATCTGCTTCTTCATCTCTTCCAAACCACCATGGCTGTCATCAAAGTCAACGACTACGAGTATTCTTATCTTGATAGCGGTGTTCCTACCCGCGCAAATTACAGGACGATTGTTCTCATTCATGGGCACACCTTCCACAGCGGTTCGTTAGCTTGTGTTATTCGCCGTGCATAGCGTGCTGACATGTTGTTTCAAAGGACTATTCCGACGTCTCCTTCCTCTTGCCGCTGCTAATGATTTCCGGTTGATACTTTTCAACCGCCGCCAATATCCTGGTAGCACACCATACAATGCCGAGGAGTTAAAGATCTTCGCCGAGGGCTCAGAGGCCGAACGCGCTAAATTGATGCAACAGCAAGGTTACGATATTGGGCTGTTCGTCAATGGATTGATCAAGCAGCTCTCTCTTCCCGAAGAGGGTGGCATTTCGCTTCTGGCGTGGTCGTTGGGAAATGTCTATTTATTCGCTCTACTCGCCTCTGTAAATCTGCTTCCTGAAGACTCTAAGAAGCAATTGACCAAATCCGTAAAAGAAGTCATCTTCTGGGGTATGTCGTTTGCTCTGAGTCATCCATGGCAATTGTAGTACTCTAACACTGACTTCGATGCAACATAGATCCGCCCTCACATGCTCTCGGAATTAAGAGCCCTCCTGGAAGCTACGTTCCATTGTGGGACAATGATCTACCCCCCGAGGCCCGCCCTCAGGCTTTCGGAGTCTGGGTGAGTTATTTTTTTATATAGATTCCTTCTTTCTCGTAACTCACACTTGGAGCATATAGTTGGCAAGCTACTACAAGCATGGAGATCTTTCCACTCGCGACTTCAAAGTGCTCGAGCACCGCAATGCAGACAAATCGAAAGGCCTCACTTTCGATAACATGACCCACGACGAGCTATTCTCCACTGCTGACTTCACTGCCGGGGATAAATGCGATACCGTCACAGTCGCTCCTGAATTTGCGCAGATTCTCAGAGATCAGGTTCACAAGTCCCTCTTCGATCCTGCCGTCGTTGAGGCATGGAAAGGTGCAAAGTTTTCGCATATGTATGGTGACAATAATGCATGGAATGTACTATTCGCGGCTTGGAACATGGAGGAGTGGGCGAAGACTTCCAAAGTTCCCATTGATTTCAAGATAATGAATGGAGCCAACCATTTCGTAAGTTTCTAATAACCTGACCAATAGAAATGAATACTAACAACTATGTGTCACAGCTCATGTGGGACGATGCGGACGCAGCATTCAATACCATCAAGGGTTCCATTAAACTTTAGGAATACTTACATCATGAACTAAATAATTTTAATATGTGTACTGTATTTTGTTTGTGTCCCACGGATTGACTTCAGATTTTCCGATCTGTAAATTGGTACTAGGAATTCATTTCATCTCAGTATGGTACTGTGTCAATATGTTATCAGAAGAACACGTGTACGGAAAATTAGCTCATTATAAGTTTGTCACGAATTCTTTCAGGGTTACTTATATTTGCTTTTAGCCAACCAAACTTTAGGATAGACGATCCCTGGATAATCTGGAATATCGAAGGGTCGAGGTCATATTTCTGGTTCGAACGTAATGCCACGGGAGCCGACAGGCCTGACAACACATCGGTATTTTAGAAAATTAGTTTCCACTAGTTTCTCGACCCAGAAAACAAGAAACTGAGTAAAAATCATGAGAATACCTGGAAACCAGAAAACTTGGAAGCTTATGTCCAATTTTTCGGAAACCTGTTTGGAGAGTAGGATGTAAAACCTACAAGTGATGATTCCCTTACTCTTTTGTTATCCTCTGTCTTCTAGGTTTCGAGGTTTTTAGGTTTCCTGGTTGTCTGAAACCGGAAAACCAGTGAAAACCATTGAAAACCCGGAAATTAATTTCCTAAACTGCTGATGCACTAAGCTTGCAATAGATACACTTCTCCCACAAGCTTCTTGGCATATGATGCAATAACTGCTAGGAAAAAGCCTGACAATGAAAAATCTGGACAACGAACTTGTAAAGATTCAAATTCTTGGTTTATAATATTCTCGATTGAACAAAGAAGGATTGGATTAATATGCTTGGCCTCTAGAAATTTGGCACAGAAATGCTCATATCGGGACAAAATCTAGGATGGACATACTCCCAAGATCCCACACCTTGTCAAGCTTAAATCCAGCTATCCGCCTGCAGTTCTACGTTAGATATAGTATGGGAGATCGCACAATTTAAACTTACGCCATATCAGAAATCTCTTTAGTTGTTCGTTCTTTAGAATTGAACATGAAGAGCATGGTTATGTCTTGGTGATAAAGCTGAATATTACCTGCCCCATAGTTTGGCAGCATAGGTTCCGGAGCCTGTTCATACGTCAGACATGGTTGAAGGTCTCGAATTCAAACACATGACTCACTGTTTCCAAGCCATCATTGCTCGATTCTGGGTGCATATGTCGCATTAAATAATCATCTGAAGCGCGATTCAATGAGCAGATAATTCAGCAGAAACATTCAAAGAACTCACGGATGAGTACCCTGCTTTCTGGTTTAACAGCTGCGCGAACAGTTTTGAGTATCTGTAGTGCTTTATCATCTGGCCCTAACACCAACTTTAGCCGACGTGGTACGTAATTCTAAAAGATCTCACAGTTGTGAATGATATTCCTCAGCTGAAAAAAAATATCAATTAGGGGTCACAAAATTACCGGTTTACAAAACCACATACATAGTAAACATCGCAGCCTTTCACGGGAAGTTCCTCGAAGAAATTGCCTCCAATATATGTTACACGTGATGCGAAAGCATCTCCCCAATCCTGGATGTAGGTATTTAAACATGTATATGCGCTGATTCAGTAGAGCTACGTACCTTTTTAGCGAGAGCCACAGTGTCCGGGAGATCGAATAAAGTTGCATGAATGGTGGGAACTTGTTTTAACAAGAGGCGAGTAAAACCTCCAACACCAGATCCAACATCGCACATCGTCTTTGCTTTATCCCATGGATAGGCTATTATTTTATCTAGTAAGAAATTGACATAACGAATAGAGAAAACACCTGACCATGAAGAGCGGAAAGTGAACCAATGACCTTGTTCATACTAATCATGGACCTGCCCATCACCTACAAATATTTTCATTAGTTTAATGCAACAGATACTACAGCATGAGTGGTCCATACGGCTCGTCGGTCCTCCTGCAAATATTTTAATGTCAATTCAATATAATATGCAGCAAATAAAAATTCCACCTTCATTGCTAACCATCCATAAAATGACACTTTATGCCCCTGATCCCTGACAGTACGCATGTAGACCGATTGAACGGGGTCCCAGGACTGACAATATTCAGGATCATTCAAGTAATCTTCAAAGCCAACAGCAGCTGCCTGACCCTCCAAAGTAATCAAGTCAATGAACGACGAGGTTGGATTAGTCGATAGTAAAGGCATGGATAGTCGATTATTGGTAAAAACATCCTGTGCAACTGTCATTTGTCTCAGATTTTTTTCCACCACAGTAAAGGTATTGCGTACGTACCTTCGCGGAAACAATGCCTGGTGGCAAGGAGACGCATAATCGTCCCCAACTTGGCTGGCGGTATGTTGACTTTGGTTGCTAAATCGCGGACATGAAGACCCTCCGGACTTTTAGCTATTTCATCCGCAAAATGCTTGGTTGCGGCAATCCTCAATGCTACCCACGAATACTCTTGCGCGCGCTGCAAGCAATTGTTATTCAGGAATAACTATGCAAGAATCGAACGCACGTTGGTGATAGTGATTTCCGGAGGCGCCAGAATAGCGCACAATTGTTCACATGAACCTTCAAGCTGTCTTATAATCTTCGTGAAGCCGACCACATTTTGTTCCGAGTCCAGTGGATGATCCTGGAGAGAATCTAAGGAGGGGGTCTCTTGACCGTATTTCTCGTATTCGTCAACGGCTTTGTGAGCTGCCTGTGTAATCAGGGCAAGGAGGGCGTCAACTTGGGCTCTAGTAGACATTGGTGTAATAATGTGACGCAGTTCCCAGCTAAAGTGGACTCGCGTATCTTAAGAATGATTCGAGGTTTGCGTGCACACGGAAGCTTGTTCCAATTCTGGCCGAAAGAATGAGCCAAATACGTAGCATATTTATAGTCTCGGATCACGCTCAACGAGTTACGAAATCAGAAACTTGCATTCCGCAAAAGTTACGACGCGGACGCCGACATGAGTGGGTCACGATATAGACACAAGCGCAAAGGAATGCAAGAACTTCCTGTGATGAGAGATCTGATTCGGCTTACTTGCGCGCTAACTGCCCAATCATAGATGATAGGGGCTGATTGGCACCCCACGATTGCTTCGATGATTTCCGCGGATGTACTTTTATCACAACTCTTGTCTCTCTGTGCAGCGTCCAAGGCATTTCCATCGCAATCTGCAGATGGCAAACTCCAAGTGACATCCGCTACTCTAGATATGTAGGATGTGTTAATGATCTCGCGTGAATGTATTTTAGATGATTGGTTGAAAGTATGCTTACCTTCCATCGCATCCGCACTTCAGGTCTCTGGACCCATCTATATCATAGAAGCCAATGCGAGATCCAAGGTAAATGAGGAGTTAGAAAAGTTCATGAGTCCTGAAAGAGTAGCCAACATAGAATATTGAATCCGAACACATATAAACTTTTATTTCTTACACGAATGGGCAGATATTGCAGCAGGTACTGCGTGAACTATGAATCAGTGACAGAAAGACAGAAAGGACACGTAAAAGGCCAAAAATCAGTGCTTTGCTAAGTAACTGCATGAGATGGCAACGCTAGCAAAAAAAAACAAAAGTTTAATCAAGGAATTCAAATACGCCGAAGTTGACAAAAGAGCGATTGCAATAATAGCAAAAGACGACAAGCTGAGAAAGCCGTAATATAGAACCCTGTGATATGAGATGGGTGTCAGGACGTCGCATGAAAGTTTCTCTTTCCGCTCTGAAGCAGAAATAAGTGATCATATCTGCGCCATCAGCGGAGCGTTGCCTGCAACTCACTGTGTAGTTGCTGTTGTGTTTAGATAGGAAGGTGATTACTCCGCTATTCTATCATGACGAGATGAAGATATTATCATCCTTGTGGCTGATGTTAACTTCAATCGAAGAACAAAAAGAACGCCACAATATGTCGCGAACTATAGCGCTACAGAAGGAAGAGTAAAATGCAGCGATGAAAGGAAAGCTGCAATGGACATCGATGTCTATATGGGCAAGCAAAATGTGTACCATGCTACTCCCAGACATCAATATGAACATTAAAAAGTGGGGATCGAAAGCACAGTGAACTAACAAAAAGACCGGATACCCGAGTCTAGTAGAAGATAAGAGACTACAATCCAAAAATCAGATTCCGGGCAAAAGAAAATCAGCGAGAACAGGATTCATCAGACCGTGCCAGATTGTTAAAATCTATTGATCCCGGGGCCCGGAAAAGAAGCATAATTACAGCACCTCGCCAACAGCCACGAAGGAGAACATATAGGTGACATACAACGCTCTCGACGACACCTTGATATGAGCGCACTCGAAGGCTCATCTCCTTGTCCTCTGAAGGCTCCTCTTCTTCTCCTCTCCGACAGCCGGTCAGGCAATGGAGAAATGATCAAGAGGGATGTACAGTACCGGACAGCCAAAGTCCGACACTTGCATATCTCGTGATCCTTAGTTTTTTTGGACAAAATTCTTTCAGA
>JASFDF010000241.1:0-33108 GCA_036937115.1 Nidularia sp. FH-822889
AATAAAGGCTATATTGAGATTATAGGTAGCAACTTTCAATGCCTTATATAATATAACAAGGCCTTATCGGTAATATCGCACTTTTAGCTGAGTTTCAACTCTCTCTGGAAATATCTTTCACATTAAATTTTCGTGATGCACTCGGGATCAGGAGTCAGGAGGGAAGCCAAGACCAGCAAGCGGGACAATTCTTCTAAGCGCCGCGTAAGGGCCATTTATTGGGTGCTGCCAATGAGAGAGGCAGAAATACGAGTTTTAATCTAGAAATGTGGCGCTCATAATCGAGGGATGTAAATTCGACCTTTATTCTATGAACAACAAGACTGTGAGGCCCGATGGTAGTTGCTGAAGGCCATAATCATAGAACAAAGGCAACTAAATGATGGGTCTGAATTTTCCTCTACACTGTGCTGCAGATTAAAGAACAAACGAATTTGCGATATTAATTGTAGTTGTCGCTCTTGAATGAGTAGAATTGTGCAATGTAATCTGTATTATTGCCAATTTTTTGCTATTCAAAGGTAGGCTATAGGAGCACATTGGGCACTGAGTTTTATGTGAATTAAACCTGTTGCGGTGTTCCAAAGTGAGTATATAAAAAATCCCATATGATGTAATAAATCCGTGCACTCTACATAGAACGAAGTCGAGTTGGAAGAAGCCTAAAGAGACGGTCTTGATCGTTGCGGTTGACTCCAGTCGACATGCGGATGCGTGGACTTAAATTCATCCTCGGCAATTGCTGATTTCACGACCTACATCTAGCTATCAGCTTGATAATTGAGCTGTTACTATTGAAGAAAGCTGCAAACTTCGTTACATTTAACTTGACCGGTCGGCAGTTTTAAGTGCAATCTTCGCGAGATCTGAGAAGATGCGTAAAATGTCCACCAGAATAAATGAAAGCGCTAGAGTTGTTGACTTGATGGATCTCCGCGTCTAGTCGATTAAGAACCTGTTATCATTAACGTTGCGGCACCTGCTTTCGAGCTCATCATCGATGTCCACATGCCTAAACACACACGGCCTTCATAAAGAAAAACACTGCACTCTGCTTCCATAAATTAATCCTAGTGAACTTCGTCTCTCGTTGACGCATGTCTCCCACCTGCATAACCAAAGCTGTGTATTTGTGGCCTGTGGCACTGTCTTGTTGACGTCTTTGAGGTCAGTCTACTCAAGCACTTCCATCGTGCTTGTACGTCAATCTCGATAGAGCATTTGGAATACCTGCATCGCTCTCTAGACGCCGGGTGTTGTTCTACGCTGTTGAATTCTGCTGTGCGTGCTTAATTCATTGTGGTGCGGGCACCTCAAGGACGCCTATTCTGTGTTCTGAAGATGGGTGCCCATCTTGGACAATCTCACAACCTGGACATGCTTGAATATACTCACTCTAAACGATTAGATAGTGTATGAACGTAGTTCCTTCCCTTTCGAAGGACTTGAAAACTAAAATCAATACTCTGCATGAATTTATACCAATAAGCCAGTTTTATGTTGCAAAAATATCTGAGACAAGATATGTCTATTTCAAACAACCCTAGTGATAGAAGGTATGTAGCCTGAATCGAGTTAACGATATGAATCCGCCAACCATGAAATTATCAACGGTGTCAAATCGCCAAGATGTTTTTCCTTCAAGAGAAAATCGAAATAAGGATCATTGTGAACGCCTCCATCCTGCATAATAAATGTAACCTCGTGATGGTGCTTGCCAAAATTCCTCGCGAATTCCACAATACTGTCTTTCAAGCATTCAAAGCTCCCGGATGTAATCAAAACACGATTGACTAGCCTGTCGATGCCCTCAAACCATGAATCGGGAGCTTTCAAGGCTTCCATATACATCCGTTGGGAATCAGGAATGTACGGAAGTAGAGGAACTGCGAAGGATGCAAAGGTAGAAGCGGGAACGATGTCTCTTGCGCTATTCGCAGCGAATGAATGTGTACCGCCGGTCAGCGAAACCCAGGGTGACATTAAGTATGCTCCTCTGAACTTAGAATCCAGCGATAGTGGTGGAATTCCAGCAATAGGGTGAAGCATATGTGAGAAGATTTGAAGAATAGTGTTTGCACCTGCTGAATCTCCAGTAAGTATTATATTTTGCGGATCCACGCCGCTCTGGACGAGGAACTGAACAGCAGAGATGGTTTGCTTCAACGGCGTAGGAAAATCGGCTGTTGGTGCGAGCGCTACAAACCCAAATGTAGTTAGTATCTTTATAACACTAGGATTATATACACTTACAATAATTCACCATGGTAAACCCGACGGCTTGTCCATGTTTTTCGCTGAGCTGTCCGAGGACGTATTTCCAGAAAGAAAGACCAAAGTCAAGGGCTGGAAGCAGGAAAGCTCCACCTAGGAGATAATGAGCGATATAGACTCCCTCGACCCCAACATATTAATATATGAATCTCCCGTCGACGTACCGTGGATGTATAAAATGACCTTATCTTTTCTTCTTTCCCCGATCCATAAGAGTCTTGCTCCCTCTCCTATATCATCGTCAATGATCACAGGGAGTGCGCTTTGCTTTGCCCATGCCATATACACATCTCGAGTTGTCCCAAGCGCAAACTGCAGCTGCCTCAAGCTCAGATACGAGCCTACGTAGTGGAAGGCGCTATCCCCAATGACTCGTTTCCACGTTCTGGTCTTGAAATAAGAGATAAAGGGTGAGGCTAAGACGTTAACGAGAATATAGATAGCTGTAATTAGCAGCGTTGTATGGGTTAGCTACTCATGAGGGGGGATGAAAGAGGTTCATACGAAGGGGAATTAGGTGTAGGATCAGTGTCAACTTTTCGACTAGGGTGACATTGGCATATCGTCTGTCTGGAAATATGGCACTATGCATCTCTGAGAGGTTTTCGTGGGCACTTGCGCTGTAAATGAGGTGAGCCAGCAGGAAGTAGTGAGAGGCTTGAAGCCTGTGGCTCCAGTGGGAGATTACGTGCTCGATGTCTTGCGTGGGTAAACTTTGTCTGATAATCAACTTCCTTGTACATTGAAGGGTAATAGAAGGGTCACCTATTTTAAGAACTCTAGCCCACAGCTGATCATTTCTCACAAAATCCGTCATCTTTGATACCTCTTTTGCCGGGCATTCTCATCTCCCCTTAGATGGAAGATTGAAGCATCAGATCAATAAGCACGACATTCTCTTGAATGTCATCCATATTTTTGACGTTATATGTCGCTCTGTTGTGCCCTTTTGTGTTCGTCAGAGGTTTCACCACCAATCTGAATCTTATTACACCCTGGATAAAAATGGAGCACTATGAAAGTAGTGAGGAGATAGTCTTGTGATTACAGCAGTGAGAGTGAGAGTGAAGTTGGGGGAATAGCACAGTGGCGTACGATTAAAGAAACTAGGCAGCAATGAAGTCTGAACAGCCAGGCGGATCACTTTTATAGAGCCAATATAAAGACTTAAAACGTATCCAGACGAAGTGAATTACTGATGGATTTGGTGGGGATAATGTGCGATGAATGACATCGATGCCCTTGTTCTTTAAGGTGGCGAAGGGCAACGCGATAATGTACCTCGTAAACGAGATATACCGTGCCAATCGCTCCGCTACTGGCATGAAAAATTGAAAGCGCAGAAGTGCTTACATTCTTAATCGTGCTGGACGAACGTGTAACCGTATCATCACGATAGGGCCACCGAATTACCGTAAATACGATGTTGCTTCATTTCATAGGGTCGCTTGACGTATACCGAACACGACTGAAGGCGAGGCTGGACAAAAGAGTTCGAGAGTGCATTTTCTCGCAGAATCTTCGGATTCTGCCTGGGGCGTGCATGTCAGGGGGTAATGCGAGTTTGATGGGGAGGAGTCGGCATGATCGGGATTGGCAAAATCCGTATTTGGTCACGTTGTTCTGAGAAGGGTGACGGGGCTGACCGCAATTGCGCGCCCTTGGGCACGCTGCAATCAACTCAGAGGAGTTACTTCGAGTCGCCCACTAGCATGAGTATTGTCAAGGTTCTCTTCGGAAGCTCACCACTAATCGCTGCACATATCCTTTGCAGGCCAAAGTTATTTCACGCCAAAATAGTACAATGGCCTTATTTTCGAGGAATTTATGTAACGGTAGGGCTGTCCACGCCGCCGTAATTATGACCGACATACGGCTGCCGCTACCGTACCGTGAGCCTCATTGGGCACCACTTGTCGGTACGGTGACGATACGGCAGGGGACCGTTGACGGTGATGGTTGACGGCAGAAAACGGCCGTTGTCGGCGGTACGGCTGAGTCCTACTAATGTCGTGAACCTTAAAGTGTTCAACAGAACATCAAATGTGAGCAATGATTTATTTATTTATTTATTTCTGCATTTATATCCTGCAACAAGTACGCTATCGACTGAGACGCGGTGGCCCCCCGAATTTACGATAGGCTTTATATCCCTTTTAGATTCTGTAATGGTCGTGCTCGAACGGTTGTGTTGGAGATGTTGTTTCCAGCTCGAGTATTATGAGTTTCTAATCGGCAGTGGGAGAAAGGTTGATCGGGGGTTGCATTGTTGGTGATAGTAGTAGCATTTGTCCTTTGTGGGTTTGGACTTGGGCTCTCTCAAGCCCGCTTGTCCGTGTATTTTCTCATCCGAAGTCTTCATCTTCCTCTTTGTCCTCCTCTCCTACTATCATATGTCTAGTGTTGCAAAATGCACCTAGTTTTAAAAAACAGTATATCTCCACAATTGCTTGGAATGGAGCTCTAAAATTTGGTAGACCCATTCAATGCAATATTTTAAGATTTGTTATGATTTTTGTTTGAAGAAATTTGAACTAATCAGCACTGAGGAGCATTTTGAAAAGCTTTGAAACACTAGGTGATTTCCAGTATTCCTCCCCTATCTACACAACTGCACTCCACCAAAGGCATATGAAGTGCATTTATGTAAAGTAGAGATCTGTAGTGTTCCAAAAATCAAATTTTAAACAATTTTCAATCAGTTCTCATTGTGCAATGGCATCATCAGTGTGTGTTTTGCAACTCTAGGGAAATGATAGTATCTCTGGATCAATTCCAGTATTGGGCACCTTGTGATTCTTGCAGTGCTTCCCTGAGGAATGATCACTGCTGACACCCCACTATTTTGCAGGAGGAATAACCTAGGGAAATGCATTGAAGCATGGATAAATTTAGACAGCAGTTTACAATGAATTTTCCCTCTCAGAAAATTGATTTTAATTACAGTGATCCACTGTCAGGTGTAAAACTGCTGAATTATTCAGGGATATAACAGGTAGTAAGTATCTTGTAATCCTGGTGCATACTTCCATGGCATGAAGCTTCAGCTCCTCCCCAAATTCTTCCATGTCTGGGTCATGACTTTCTACTGCCAGTTTATGGAGGTTCTGAATTAAGACATCAATGTCCTTGAGGCTACATTTGATATTGTGCTTGATTGCTTGTTTGGACAACTTGGGGTTGGAGACATATGGGCCATCATCTTCTTCTGACATTAGTTTGTCATCATCCCTATATAACAAGCTGTCCTCATCCCCTGTTACCAATACTGTAAAGGCTGGGGGTAACTGTATTGTGAAGGCTGGTGACAGGTCTGAGCTGGTATTGGGCTTTGTCTTTGAGGTTTATGGTCCATCAGATGGGACATGGGCTTTGTTTACAGGGTTGGTGGGCATGGCAGGGTGTTTTGGGTTATTCTGTTTATTATCCCTCTTGCCTGGCTCTCTAGATGTCTGGAGGGGGGGGGGGTTGTATTGGTGTTTGCTGGTTTTTTTGTAGGGTAGGGGCTTCTGTATTGGATGGGGGATGTTGGTTGGCAGTTCTTAGGTGCTGATTCTGCCATGTTTAATAGCTGCCTCTACTCTATATCCTGTTCCAGCAAGCTTGTCATCTCTGGAGGGTGTTATATCCCATTTTGTGAAATACTGTGCCAGGAAACACACAATAATCCAATTGAGCCAAAAGGCCACTATGACTGGTTAAAGTCATAGCTATTCCCAGGCCATATATGCAATTTAATATCACACATTCACCAACCATTGTAATGGTATGTGACACATTTCAGCTGTTACTTGTCACCCATCCTGTCACACCCCAACTCACCACAATCCCAAGTTCTTGCAGCCAAGTCTTGGCCACATCAGCCACACCTCAGCCATGTTGGCCACACCTCTGCCAACTACATGTTTCAGATATTCAGCATCAAGCCTTCATTTCATACTAGTCTCCTTTCAAGTTCTTATCTTTCATATCCACAAAGCCTTTTATTTAGCAACCTTAGTCTCCACATATTCTCTGTTCATCTAACCCTCTCCACACTTTAGTTACAACTTGACCTCTACTTCCACATGCTTCAAATATCTTCATTGGATTTCATATCAAATAGCTTATCCCTAGAAATAGTATATAAGCAGTAGTATTCAAGTTGTAGTGCATTAGTTTGTTGATTGTATTGTCAATCCACTCCCTGGCTTGATACACACTCTATACTCTCTCAATCTCTTGTCCAATCCTCTGGCCACTCTGGCCAACCTTTGGCCAAACCTCAGCTGAACCCTTGCCCCTGTGTTGACAGGCTGAGCTCTCACTTCTTGCTTGACCTCTCTCTTTATTGCTTACTATATTAAATACAGGACTAGGAAAGTGGGTGGTGCAGCACATAAGCTGAAGCCAACATCCTACATTGTCCTGCTGTGTTCAGGTCTTGACAGAGGGTTATTTTGCCCCATGGTAAATGATAAGGTTGTGGCAGATGGGATCAAATGAAGATTTGGTAAATAAACAGCATTTTCTCATTCACTCTGCAACCTACATCCATAAATGGCTGTTTACAGCCATTTTACTCACCGTCCATACTGTCATGACTCTATAAATTCCTTTATGGTGATGGCAACAGTGCATCCATCACCATCATACTACCATATGACTACAGCCCATCAGCTGTTATGGTACAGTGGACACCTCTATGTAATGGATCAGGCATGGAGCATGACAAGAAACCATGACTCAGCAGTCCACTGCCCTTAAAAAACAGTCCATTGGTTGAAATGTCTTGGTATTCCATTATGCTTGGATGGTTGGATAGGGAGATATTAGATTCAAGAGATGAATGCATGAAGGTTGTAAGGTGGAGGAAGGCAGGTCCACATGACTCCACTGAGTGCTGCAGTGCCCCAGACTTTGTTCTCAAAGTATAGTGTTTTAAAATGAAGAAATGCATAGAATTAAATTTATAAGAAAATTTGCTAGGAACAATTACAAAATGTGTTACATCCTCATTGGGAGCAAAAGGATTTTTAACGCGATCTCAAGTTTACAATAAATCTATTAACCATGCAATTATCGAAGGTATCGAAGAGTCGTCCAGTGGAGTTCTGTTCACCAGAAAATCTAAATATAGGTCAACATGAACACCCCCTTTTTGTACAATAAACGTGACTTCGCTGTGATACCCACCAAATTCTTGCGCGAAGTCGGAATACTGCATGGAGATTCGCAGATCAGGAAGTTGCGTATCTTCACTGGCAAAATGGAGGGAACTGGATATTTAGAAGAACCGATATTCGACTCGTAATGAAAGTCAGAAAATGCTCGCATTTATATATCTAGATCACCATTCTATAAATAATATTGTCTATTCATTTTAATTTTCCTCTTCTCCGGATTGATAAAAGGCTAAGCTTTCCAGTTCACGGCTTGTCACAGGACAGCTTGCATTGGCGGAATTAAAAGCCTCCACGTGCTCACGCAGATTAAGCAAAAGGCGTGACGTCGTGGTTGCTGATATACTTGAAACCAAGTTCAGAATTCTACCCGTAGGAAATCCTGTAATCAAATAATTACTCACCAACTTGCAAAAGTAGAAAGGCCACCTCTGAGGATAGGCTATGATCGTTGCATGTGTAAGTTTAGAGTGGTGTATCATTAACCTTGAACGTACTCCGAGAAACTGTAAATCGAGGAAAATGTGAGCGATGTATTCATACAGATCGCTTAACATACTAACATAGAAAGTCAGGATATTTAAAAGATTTGCGGCCGCCATTACACTACAAAAACAGAATCAATTCCAATCAAAGCATTGAAATGAGGCTGAATATATTCTTACGCGAAGTATAAGGCACCTGAAAATAAGACATTCAATGATTGCGTCATCTGAGCAGTAGATGTATGACTTACCGTCTTTTATCACCAATGTTATGAGAGGCATGTTGATGCTCCTTATAGAATGGTCTTTCCACTGTTTCCACGCTCTGTTTAGTGTGAGGGAGAAAATGATTGAGTCGTAAAAAAAGAGACATTCCCATGCAACCGCCAAATCTAAACAGTATATGTAAGAACCTGATCCTCGCGAGCCAGGAATTCACTCACGGATAGCACTGCATAAACGATCGAAACATTAATATCGGTATTATGGGGAATCTGGAAAAACTGACCTATAGGAGGACGTGCCTGGATCACAAGTGTTTATTTTCTGAGAAAATGTGGCTTTTTGTCCTAAGAGTGCCCACTACCGCAGACGCCGAACAAGTTATTATAGGTCAACGACCGGGAAGATTGCAATATGTTTCGCTGGACGCACACATGAAACCCCTGCCAATGTAGCACCTATACTGAGCAGCATACTCAAAACCCGCACTGAGCCATTGTACAAGGCGTATACTCGAAGAGTACAGATAACTTTTAAGTCGCCGTCAACTTTCATGAAATTCTTCATAGAAACGAGGACCGGTGACCCACCACCGATGATAATTTGGCTTGCCAATAGAATAACCTCGCGCCATATATGATATGACTTGCACCTAAGTAAAGAGTACATGTTCGAAGCCCGTTAATCAAGTGAAAATTTTTGAGCATCCACACCTCTAGGAGGAAAATGATTCAGCACTCTATAATCTCAGGAACAAACATAAAATGACGCACATTTGGAGATAAGGCTGAAAAGTCAATTATTGTGACAGCAATATTGGAGAAGAAAGCTAAATAGCGGTTGAGAAAGAACCAATATGTACTTGAACGTTTGGCTCGTCCGATCCAAATATATTGGATTTCACGATCTATGCGATATAGGGATTGTAAATCGTGGGAAGATGTCCAAAACCTTCGTCGAAAATACTACATACCAGAGGTTAAAAGGTGGTCGTAATAAAGGCAGGCTTTAGGATTAATAACTCAGGGCAAAATTATGAGCGTTTAGAGCGAACATACTGATCGCAAGTACGTGGAAGCATTTATGAATTTGTCTATTGATAGAAGCGCTTAATCAAGAGTGCAGTGAATCGTAAAAAATGCTACTCTTACGTGTCTTCTGTAGATGAAACACTTTCATATGAGGCGTCCATATCAATATGTCTTCAAAGGTTTGGGTGTGATTTGGAGAGGAGGGATAATGTAATGCCGAATGATTCAGATTTCGTGTCTCTAGTTACTCTTCCTGACAAAGCCTGTGGAAGTGGAGGAAGATACTAGTCTTCAGTGCTTGAAGTCAGTGAGTGCTTAGTCCCACGACATGGCAAGTGGTGTGTGGCTCACTTATGCGAAGCAGAGAGAAAGAGCTGGGGGCTGAAAAAGCTCCAGTTGAGGTGGTATAAGTATGATTACGGATAGCACACGGTTGCCCCGTAGTTGTATAGGCGGGAAAGGTTTCAATGCCTACTTTTGGTTCTCCAGTCGTTTGATACTGCGATTCAAGATTAGAACAAGGAGCATCTTCACCGCTTCGAAGCACGAGAGCCAAGACCCATATTATTATATAGTTGGTTACGCTGTTAAGTTGTACCGTTTCGGGATACAAAATAGGTATACTTAGCATGGAAAATTACAACTCACCGTAGCATTGGGTAAAAAGTATGATTTCCCTGAAGGATAGAGCGGGATGAAGCTCTGAAAATTTAAGATCCAAGTTCAAAGATCAATTGCTACGATGGTGTATTGGGGCCATGACGACCCCGACATGTCATGATGAACGTTGGCTATTTAAAAAAACGAAGTGAGAGCCACTGGAGGGTGATGGTGTGGAGTGAGACATTTGCATTTTAAATATCAAATGGAGAATAGTCGGTCTTGGATAGAAATAAACCGGCTGAGAGAGCTTCCTGGGGTTCGCAGTATTTGCCTTTCTACTCTAATAGCACCCAAAAATAGTGGACGGGTATTATAACTGAAGGTATTACCAGCTACTGAGCTGAGGCTGTAGTAGGACTATACCGTCAAAATCATTGCCGTATGATAGGAGGGAATGATAAACTCACATAAATTGTTCGACATCCAGACAAGAATCAGAATATTGATGACACGGATCAATGAACTGACTTCGCAGCTGGAATAGAAACAGAACTTTATATATTACCAGAGTAAAAAAGCTAGATGAGCATGCGTATATTCCAGAAAACAAGAAAGCATATCAAAACAAGGAGATATTAGATCAATAAAAAGTAGACCAATTGATGGGAGTTGAGGAATCGATCCGTATAGCGCTCGTCTTCCTGGCCATAGCCGCCATATCCAGGAGATGGCGCATCGTCGGCCTTCCGTGAGGGCAGTTCCATGGCTGGTCCATTGTGCCCATGTGGCGGACGACCTATAGGGCAACTATGAGAAGAAGTGCGTGGATCCTGGGGATAGGATGGCACTCACGGTGGACATTTGATGTCTATTAAGGGGCATACCGACCATCACGCTTTTCCGACAAGCGCGCATGGCAAACATCGCCCGGGCCTTTGAGCAGCGCACCATTGAACCTGAGGGGCGGTCTCGCATAAGATGAATGAGCTCTTCAAGGTCTGGTGGGACGGGAGCAGTTAGTGCTTAGAGCGGACACGTAAGATCAGGTTGAAAAGTCACGTACCTTTCATGTCGAAGACAGTGCTCTTGGATACAGGCTGGGCGGTCAACTTAATGTGGCCTCCCTGTTCCTCATCTTCGCCTTCATTCACTTCAAGCTCGAATCCATTCTGCCTGAGGATGTCGATGTTTTCCATCGCCAAGAGTTCATCAGAAGCAGTTAGCTCGAGAGGCTGAGGCCTAGATCAAAAGATGAATACTAGTATATAGTGTCGAGAATGAATACGAGCGTACCTGAATAGCTTCTGCGATTGTATCCGCGTCGTCTGCTGTAGTGTCTCAAAGTTATACTTCTCATCCGCCGCATGCTGGTCCACAATGAACAAATCATCCATGACTCGCCCTGCATCTTCTGCCCCCTCTTCACCTGTTTCCGCACTTCCTATGCCTTTCCGCCTGCGCACGACGATAAATCCAAGGTTAAACTGCCCCAGAATCTGCATCTCCCCGAAGTCCCTCTTTTCAATCACGCGCGAGAGCGCATCAGCAGCCCGATCCTGCTGCTCAGTGTTCGACACCCCAGCATCAAGAGGAACTGAAGGCGCTGCTGGATCCGTGTCTTTCCTCCATCCATTAGCAGAGGCCGCCGCCTCTCGTGCCTTCAATAGCTGCTCCCAGCGTTCCGCAACCTTCGCAGCGTCGAACCGGAGTAAGACGTCTTCGCTATTGCTTGTACCTGCACTCTTGATGATCTCCGAGCGTGATACCATAGATGCGGAAGCGGAGGCAACGGTGGAGGCACTTTGGCGAGCGAGACTGAGCACGGAAGATTCATCCTCTTCGTCGTCGTTATAGGTCAGATCTACAATGGATGACGAGCCGGTATCTCCGTTATCAACACGGGGAGAGCTTGAAGTATGGGGGGGGTCAAGGTCGACGTCCATGGATACGCCAGGAGACGCCAGGGGCATCGACACAGGCGCAGGCTTAGGCTTCCCCTGAGGAACCTTGCCCACTTGGGGTCCATTTTCGTCCTCGTCATCCAGCAGCTGATCTTCCTCCTCCTCGTGCTCCTGCTCGTCCTGATCTTGCTCCTCCTCCTCATCTTCGTCTTCATCAATGGTCTCCACCGGTACCTGGCTTCCCGTCCTCGCAAAACTACTTAAGCGATTCCTTAAATGCTCACGCGTATCTTTGAGACGCACTTTACATGCTGGCAATGCTCTCTGTGTGCTGTCGTTGCGTGGATTGTGTTTTTCACCGTGTCGGCCTGTGTCCGTGCCGACAGAAATAGCAACCCCAGCGCTGGACTTGCGTTTTTTCCTGGAGGGGCCATCGTCTCCCAAGCCCGACTGCCTGTCATCATCATCATCACCTCCATCTCTCCATCTGTCTTTGGCGCTATTCGACGCATTCGCCCCAATACCCGAATGTAGTCCCAAGCGCTGGCTCCATGTCGTCTGTGTCGTATCTAAGACCATGCCAATGTCTTTCTCACTGTTCTTCTTCTGCTTTGTACTACACGACAGCGTAGGATAAGGCGGAGAATCATTTTCAGGTTCAGAGCTCCGAAGCTGCTGAGGCGTATCGTAGAGATCCATATCTACATCCGCGTCAGGATCTGCCATCTCTGAATTCTCATTCTCCTTCTGCTTGCCCGAAGAAGACGAAGAGTGAGCTTCTTCTCCCTGGTCTGGCGGTGGGACTGGATCGGTATCAGGCAGAAACAACGGCTCCGGTTGTGAATGCAGAGCTGAATCAGCACGAGGTTGGAAATGAAGGGGAGCATGGGAAGTCGGAGGAACTAGTGCAGAATCGAATAAAGGCCGTGGAGAAGAAGGCAAAGATGAAGGTGTGCCCAAGGAGGAGGATTGAACGGGAACGTCCCTATGATTCGAGGATTGGGGATTCTTGCTTGCAGCTTGTTCCTCTGTCTTCTCTCCCTCTTCCTCGTCTTCCTCTTGTTGGCCTTCTCCATCCTGTTCATCCTCCGCCCCGCCCTTGCTCTCCGCCCTCCTATCCATGTTTTCCTTCTCCCTCGTCGCCCTCTCCCTTGCCGCCCTCCTCGTATTATTCGTCACAGAAACGCTCAAATTCAACATCGTCTGCGAGTAGCTCTGTGCCTGTTTCTGTTTCTGTTGGATTACTTTCGAAGAACCACTGACGTCGTAGGTGGCGCGTGTAGAGGCGAAGTTTACTTCCAGGGCAGCCTGTGGAGCAAGAAGAGGGATGTGTTATGAGCGTAAGAAAGAAAATGTGGGGGTGGCGAACCTTGAGTGCAGAGATCAGATTTCCCTCGCTGTGCAAGAAGATAGTGCGTTTGTCGGGAGAGACGTTGATGTCGTACGATTCTATGAAGAATTATTAATCAGTCAGAGGTATGAAAAGAGAAGAGCTAGGAGAGTGAATATGGCCGCAGAGAGCGTTAAATGTCTCAGAGAACCCTGATCGGATGGAAAGAGCAACGAAAGTATAGGGAAGTCAAAGAACGAATATAGAGTGAAGAATGACCCAAAGAGCACACAAATGACAGATAATAGGGCCCAGAGTGGACAGAGGACGCAAAACAGGCGCAAAGTGGACGAGTCAATCGCAACATGACAAGGAGATTAAAGGAATAGATCCAAGGAGCAAAGGAAGATCTCAAAGCGTGAAGAACGGACGAAGAAAGGCGGAGAACGAGCAACAAACGCACGCAGACAACACAGAAAGAATAACCTGGGGAATAAACGGAAAGAAGGTTCAAAGCGCGAAAAACAACGAACGAGGCAGGTAGACACGCAAAGTGGACTCGGAGCGACGATTATCAGACGAAGAATCGGGAAGGTAACGAACACAGGAGAAAGAAGAAAGAAATGAGGAGAATGGGAATGGAGGCGCAGAAGAGAGAGTGGAGGAGCAGAAGAGAGCGGAAAGCGCAGAGGGAAGAGAGGGAGAGGGAAAGGAAAGAACACATACCAGTTGGTACCCGAAAATCCGCGACGATGAATGGCGCCTGATTCGCGTTGAAGGAGCGGTAGACTTCGTTGAAGGCCTTCTGGATCTGTGAGGAGAGCAACAGATGTTAGTATACAATAGAGGATACAGTGGAGTGGAGATGAAAGACAGGAAAGGGAAAGCGAAGGTCGGGGTACGAAAAGGCTATACAGCCTAGAGGTAAGAATGGAGAAAAGGTAACAGAAGAGCCTGGAACTCAGAAGGAGATAAGGAAACGGAGCTCGATAGCTCAAAAGAACAGAAGAAAATGCTCCATCTCCAAGGGCAAACTCAGAAGATCAAAAGAGAACGAAAGTTATATATATAAAAAGCAGAACAGGTGAACACAACGCTACGCACCTTCCCCAAGTTACATGGTCGCCCATTAACATAAAAAAACTGCCGATCCGTCCCCGTGCGCCCTTGCCCAAGCGAAAATCCAGAGATTAACCCTTGCACCTGCACTTGTATAGGCTCTTGCTCTGCATCTGCAGCAGCAGCCCTGCCGCGCGCACGTTCCGGCTCGACGGTGAACTTAAAGTCGAAGTCTACAATGTTCTCGAGGGCCTTGGGGCCCCAGAGTGCGGAGGCGGCGGCTCGTGGGGTGGAGGCAGCGGCGGTGGAGAGGGGGGTATTTTTGGGTCTGTGGGGAGTATCAACTTCGGTCTTCGACTGCGGAGAGAACAGAACAGAAAGGCAGAAGAGAAGAGGACATATATACAGCGAACACAGCGAATATGACAGATACAGAATCCAGAATGTGCACACTCACCCCTTTTCCGTGGCCCAATGGGATACCGTGAACCTCACGCCTCCCACGGCGCACGGGACGAGGGCATATGCGGTGAGTAGAGAGAGGGCTTTGCCAAATTCGCGCTTGGCGTTGCGCGTGAGTTCCTTGCGGCGCACGGGAAGCGGGTGGAAGAGGGAGGTAAGGGTCGTGGTGGTGCCTGGCTGGGTGAGGGGGTTAATGGACGAGGGACGGGAGAGGACTACTAAGACAGAGACCCAACGCACCTGCCTTGCCACGGTCGTCCGCTTCTTCACCTTCCCGCTCTGCGCCATCTCGAGCGCCACGCCGCGCGGGGCAGTCTGTGCGGTCGCAGTGGTGACGCACACGCTCTCGCATAGTGCACAGAGGGACGCGAGCGCCTCGCCGCGGAAGCCGAAGGTGCGTATGGTCGCGAGGTCGCTGAACGACGCGAGCTTGGAGGTGTGATGCTTCAGCGCTGGGTGTAACGACGCGTGATCTTAGTCCATGACCACATAGGAAGGGGGCGAAAGAGAGCACACACCAACGCTCTCCCAGTCCTTCTCCGCAATTCCGCACCCATTATCCACCACCTCGATGCCTGCCACCCCATACTGCCGAAAGCGTACCTCTGCCCTCGACGCGTACCGTCAACTTGACAACCTCACCAACACAAAGGCACACCACTCACCGATATTCGTCGCGCCCGCGTCCAGGCTGTTCTCCACGAGTTCCTTGACGGCGGTCTGCAGGTCGACGACGACCTGCCCCGAGGTGATGCGGTGTACGGAGGTGTGGTCGATAGGCTTGATACTCGGGTTGTGGGCGTTGCCAGGGATTTTCACGGGGGAGTCAGACATTTTGTGAGATAGGATGTATAATATATCAATTTAGGGTGTTAGATGAAGCAGGTAGACCTTGTATAAGACATAAACTTGGATTTGGGTTTACAATGTTGAAGATTGAAGAGATGCTATTGACGCGTCGAGAGCGTGTGAATCTGCGAGCAGTCCACTGTCAGCCGTACATGATATAGGCGCTGGTCGGAAGTCTTCAACTATCGTTCAGATTCTAATATATTCGTTATGGGCCGCACGGCAAATTCCAGAAATTCATGTTCAAAATCTAAGCAACTTTCAAAAAACTCGTGTGTGCAGGGCGATATGCTAGCGACTGTGAGTGACAGGAAACATTAACGACACTGATTTGATGCTGATGGAATATTTATGGACAGTAAATCAGGAAATCGCAGAGAGTTGACCGGTGATTATATTTATTATCAGCGAGTGCCCACATGGCTTGAATTGCATTGCGGCACCTAGTATGGGTGACCAGGTGTTTGAATCATTTTGGCCATTTCGAAATTTAAAAAATGTTCCCGCGCTCCTATACCTTAGATATTTGCTACACTTATGTTCAGCCTTCTAATCTACATGAATGTGAATTCTTTTTACGGATAAAGTGTGAGGAACGAGTGCAGGAGCATATCCGTTTCTCTGAGTCGTGAATTCAGGGTGTTTGAATTGACTGTCACGGCGTCGTCACGATGGATTTTGGCACTCCGAATGTCGGCAGAGCGGCACCACCATCGCATCACAATCGCAAGGTTGAGCACAACACTGGCTGCCCTTCGCCGTTTCGTCGTTTGAGCATAAATACACAATAAATCTGTTTTAAAAACTATCTAAGAGGAGGATATATAGAATGATTATAAGAGGATGGAATATTACTATGGCATAATTTGGGGATGTTGAGTTTGAGGGTAGATCAGATGGGGAGGGGCATGCATTGGAGGATATGGGGTGTAACGAGCTGAAGACGATTGGAGAGGATAGCGAGATGGGCCCGGAGTGGGAGGATGGTCAGGATGGCGATGGTAAAAAGGACCTGCTGGGGCAGAGGTGTGTGGAGGCACAGTGGCTGAAGGCGGACTGTTCTCATCTGATATGTGCAATGGACGAGCTTGAGAGCCGCGCGGTGCACGAGAGGAGGGAGCAAAGAGGCCTGAAAATCGAGTTGTGCCTTTGTAGCACGATGTACCTTGGCCTTTACAATTCTCGAAGTCGCTGAACGACGCTCTCGACTATGCCAGTGTTCTCGTTGTTGTGGACTACAAACTCCGCTTCAACTATGTACAGTTGCATCACGCTATGAATCTCGTCGTTCATTCTTTTCCTCGGTATTCTCCAAGTTCTTCATCTTTCACAGAGAAAATTGACAGTCCAATTATATACATACGTAGCTACCTGCTGGTCCTTTTTTGAGAAAATCACACAGGAGGATCGGATTAGATCTTGCTTTTGATGCTATTACACTAAGCAATTTGATGTAATGAAAAACAATCTTTTCTTTTTCAAAGCACTCTCGAATGAAATTTTATGAAAAAAACTTCACAGCACTAAATAATAAGTCAATCTCGACCTAAATAAAAAAAATCCAAGCCCAGAGAATGGTTGTGGCCAGAGTTATTGGACTAATTCAAACACTGGTCACGTTTCATACACCTGGTCACCCATAGTATGTCGCGGGACCAAGCATTACGCTTAGTGTTTGTGGTGAGGCACTCAAAGCTAGTGGAAAATTCTAAAAAATTTCCACAGGAGGCTCTGTGCCAATGAGATGCTATTTCTCAAAAAAACTGTCCCTGAAGTTACTGGCAGGTGTTTTTAGAGTTTGCAGAAGGCATTCACACACGGATGGTGGCCTGCTTGGAGCCACACTGATTTGGAGCCATTGTTTAAAACTGACACATATACTGACACTTTCTAACACAATGTTCAAATTTTTACTTTCCAGAAGGTCCATAACACATATGTTTCGAATTCATATCTGCTATTGCCTAGTAGGATTATTTCAAGTAGCTCTGCACTTTGACACTCTTATAGCTTCTCTGAGTGTGGCCGATTTTGGATCTGATGCTGAATTTTGATAATTCGACACCTTCTTTATGATTTTTATATACTTGGCACTCCGCTGAAATAGATTTTTTGTTACTTTGCATGATTTTTGAAATATTGAGTGAAAAGATTTAGTTCGAAGTTCAAACCACCACAGAATAGGAACCAGTCCTAATTGAACCTGAACCAAACATTCAGTTCTATGCTCAGCCACATAACCTAAACCGTGTAAAGTCCGGTACTCAGTTCTACAGAATTTATCCTGAACTGAACAAAACTGAACTTTAGCAGCACTAGCTGCAGGTTCAAACAAATGCTGCGCGGCGCATGCGACGGCGTGGGAAATGTTGGCAATATTTTCCGTTTCTCGTCGCGTCGTCACGGTCACGAGTCAGTCACCACTGCGACTACTATGACCATCGTTGCCAGCTAACAGGATTGTTCTGTAATTCCAGTGTCTTTCATCATTCATGCTACATGCGAGATATACTGTGAATTCAAAAAGACCTAGTCATTACCTCGCATCTGATGGCACTCTCACCTGGACTAGTACTTGTTTTCTATGGCCCTTTTTTTGTAGGTTATACGCCCTCGCATGCGAAGGAAAGGCGCAGAACAAGATGAGTTTTGCGAATATATGGATGAAAAGACATCAAAACCTCCTTCAAAGTGATAGGAGGTGGCAAGAGAGCCTTTAGGTAAATGCGCTCACAATCAATGTTGAAATAGCTTAATGCTAATGCCTTCGCTCTTTCCAGGCTTGTAAACTTCTACAGACGACTGAGCGGGGAATCGTTCTTTATTTCGTGTCCATGACTCTTTCAAGCCAACGAGAACTTCAATTGTTGCGAACCAGCTCCATCATCAAGCACAGTCGACAACAGCGCTTGTCCAGCAAATCTTTCGTTGATTAACACCTATCCAGTGGCCATAATTAACCGGCGTCGTGGATACATGGGATGAATGAAGCTCAAACACACTCGTTTTAGGTGAAGCAACAGCCGTCCATCAACATTGACAACCCGTGCGTCTACATCTAATACAACGAAGCGAAGGGGTATATCTGTTTTCGGTCTGTTTTCAGTTCCATATATAGTCTCAGTATGGCTAACTGACTGCTTGCGTAGAATCTAAACTAAAAGGGAACCCGAATTAGTTCGACCCCTTCGCCAACGGTCGATCACCCTTGATATCAGCACGTTCGTTTCTGGCAGAATGTTTCGTATAGACCATTTTGTTCTCTAATAATCATCGATGGACTGGCGTGTTGGGATATAGCTAGAATATTGACTATAAACGAAATTGCGTAGGAGTAAGCCTCGACCGTAAGTGATCATAGCCCTCTGTATGTATATATATGCTAATCTTGGATATTTCTAGTCTTCGAGTCTAGGACGAAGCTAGCCTACTCTAGTCCAGAAAATGAGAATCTAGTTCTTTAGAACCAGAAGTGGATCCTGATTGAGCGTTGCCACCAATCAATTTGACAACAGCACACATCATCAATCTCTAACGATGCATCATGCAAGTTTCTGTTTTATTTTGCTCTACAGGAAGCCTCAATGATGGGCTAATGGACTCGGTTTGCTGCTCGATGGATCCTGAACAAAATTAGGTCTCCCCAATAGGAGTGCGGTGGAAAGATCTTGAACGTAAGTGCTCATGACTATCTATACATCCCACATGCTTATTCATCATTGCATTCAACCTTCTGAGTTCTGGGCGACGCTAGCCCACTCCAGCAAATAGGAACCTGTTTAGCGGTAGTGGCCCCGAAGCCAATGTCATGTCATGAATTTAACAGTCATACACCTCCTCGGAGCGTACCAATGAAGAGACAACACCCATTCTACTCTTTACTGCTTATGACGAATAGGTCGACACTGTACCTTCAATACAGTGTTGGACATCTAAATGAACCGTTCTCATGATTCATCATGATGTTAACAACGACGCACCACCGCTATGAGCGCATATCTTCAAATATTTCATGTTTCAAACAACAACGCACCCGGCCTGTACTAGCAACGCGACCGGTAGCTATACATACTCAACACCACCATCTTCGAAGCTCGCCCTCCCTTCTGCGAAGCCATCAGTTGAAAGAAGGTACGTGTGCTGACCTGAATCCCGTTACCGCTTTCGGTCACCACTCTAATGCTCATTTTCCTAGCTTTATCCATTGTTGTGACCCATCATCGCGTTATTGCTTCAACTCATCACCGTCAGATCCGCCCTGCCGACGCACCTTCTCTTTCATTTCATTTTCTTCTCAGATCTGCAATTCTACTATCGCTCTGCGTGATCTTCGGACAAGGCTGGAACAGCTTCTTCCTGATCGTACCAACAGGTACGAACGACAATGTCAGATCGTACTGCTTGACACCAACGCAAGATCAAGCAGACTGATGATATACCGTGAAAAGGATTGCGTCCCCCGGCGATGCGGAAGGTCTGCTGTGGCGGCTCACAAGGCACGCGCGCGCGATGGAAGCGCATTAGGAACTGGCAAGAGAGGAAGAAGAGATAGAATGATGAGTTGATGCGATGTCGATGAAAACTCTAGCTAAGCTACCCCTTCTACAATCCATCTCGTGAGTAATCTATCTATTCTCGATTACCGAACGCGTTCTGACGGTCGCGCATCAGGTGATGCGTTCGCACCTGGGAATAGTTCCACGAATGGCTGGTGGTGAGAGCTCCACAGCTGGAGCGGGCCTCAGAGTGCATGATACGTCCCGGCTCTGTGGGGACCCGGCAGGCGTGTAGAAAGATTGATTCCCCAGCCATGCGTAGTGGTTGTTGATAGCGGAAGTCGACTGCGCAGGCAGTAACTATCTCGTTATCTATGTGCCAACAGCATCTGCGAAACCGAACCTCGTTCCAAAGCCCCCATCATCAACAGGATGTCCATCCACTCAGTAAAGCGTGACAATACCCACCTCGCCTGGGATAACAGGTGTGTATACCAGGCTCTCCGCTCCATGTGATACCACTCAGCCCCCACCGCCCACAGCATACCCCCCGCGATTCACGTCCAGTCCGGCGACACAGTCTCCTTCGACTGCCTCGACGCGTCCAACGGCCAAATCACCCCATCCTCCACCGTATCGACCATCTCCTCGCTTGTCTTCTCCCAGCTCGACCAAGTCTCAGGCCCTGTCTTCGTGTACGGGGCCCAGCCCGGGGATACGCTACAGATCGACGTCCTCAGCGTCGACACCGCGACTTGGGGGTGGACAGGGCTCATCCCGGGATTTGGTCTCCTCGCGGACGAGTTCCTCGAGCCAGCGCTGAAAATTTGGGAGCTAGACGTACAGGCGGGGTATGCGTGGTTCGATAAGGCCCGCGGGATTAAGATCCCTTTGCGCCCGTTTGCAGGGGAGATGGGCGTAGCGAGGGGAGTGAAGGGCGCATTCTCGACGATCCCACCGTACAACACGGGGGGAAATATTGATACGAAACATTTGAGCGTAGGGTCGAGGTTGTATTTGCCCGTGGAGGTGGAGGGCGCATTATTCTCTATCGGGGTTAGTGGTATGACGACGCGCTGAGGACGCAACTGATGGTTCTGCGCGATGTAGGATGGGCATGCCGCACAAGGTGATGGAGGTAAGTCCCTGCAGCGGCTTCTTGGTATGAATTCCGCCGAATATGTTTACATCCATTCGCAGAGGTTTGCGGTATGCCACTCTTTCTTTTCTATGACAACTGTAACTCAAAAACTATTCAAATTTCAGGCACTGCTATTGAAACGCCCATGAAAGTTACCGTGCGCCTCACCGTACGCAAGGACCGTCCGTACACCAAGACCCCGCATTTCCATGCCAAGGGCACGCGCGCAGCCGATGAGGAATATTACTGTACGACGGGCGTTGATCCTGACGTCCGCGAGGCCACGCGTTCCGCCGTGCGGCATATGATCGGCTTCCTGTGTGCTGAACACGGGATGGGACGCGTCGAGGCGTACATGCTCTGCAGCATTATCGGCGACCTGCGGATGCACGAAGTGGTAAGTGTCGCGTCGGCGTTCAAACATGCAATGTTCCGGCGTTATCTGACTTGTGACACTTCTGTTGGGAATATAGGTTGATATGCCGAATTACGTGGTGCGTCCCTTTATTTCCTGTTTGCCAGTCTCGGTTTTGACTCCGGATACCTATGTCGCTTACGATAACTGATGATCCATGATAGGTCGGGATGATGCTGCCTCGCTCGGTCTTGCCTGAATCATCATCATCCGAGTTGTCCTGAGCGCTTGATATGTATCCCCGTCCAGTATGCACTAGTTCTTCCGTAATCTTCCTAGCCAGAAGTGAATCCATTCCGCGCGAATCGTGTTCCGCGTAATCCACGCCTCAGCCTCTATGACTGCATGAAGTTTTCGCCAGAACTTGATTTGCTCTACCACGGACCAAGGTACTTTGATGCCCGTCACCAGATCAAGCTAATTATAGATCATAAGTTTCTGAGATCCACCTGAGGCTGAACCTGGTAAGTTTTCGGTTGGGATGGTGATATGGAGATGTCAAACAAAGTGCTAGGCTGCCTTGAGGCTTGATATCACTTTCTATTACTTTTTAGGTTGTCGAACTGGGGCAAGTGACTTCTTTCCGCCACTTTTCTGGGTAGGTGCTACCTTCCTCGGTTAAACTTCAATCGCCGGCAGAACATGAAGTGCAGGAACAGTGAGGAATAGATTAAAATTCAAGATTGTCTACAGTAACCCGGGTTTTTGGTCCCTTCGAAAATTCCATTATATTGTCGCTCATTTGTCAGAGATTAGTATGTACTCTTTCCGACTTGAAAGTTACATACATCGTCATGATGAAACGGAAATACCTTGACAGAAAGCGGTAAAAGCTGTAAGAACCTGTGGATATGATCTAATGAATCGTATTTCGGCCCGGTATTTATTAGCGATCAATAAGTATGCGGAGGATCAATATTGTAATATATCTTTTAAGTTCCAAAGTTCAGCCTGTTGCTACTGCACCGGTCGCGAACGTAAACCCATTTAGATTTTGCTAAAATTCAAAATGTCATATACAGCGCCGTCACGTCTGCCTTCGCCGCCACACGTGAATTCTTTCTCTTTCTTTTACACTTTCCTCTCCGCCGCCTCAGGCTAATCTCGTTTTCCATCGCAGTCGCGATGACTGCTGACAAACCCCCTTCGCCGACGTCGGGAAACCCGTATATGTCCACGGGATGGTCGGGTGCTCCAGCAAATGCAAATGAGACGGAGGAGCAGATGCGCGAAAGAGTACGGGCACAGCAAGAGGCAGTGAAACGGTCGAAGGAGATTGACGAAACGCTGCTGGAAGGGAAGAAATTGCTGGAGAAGCGGAAAAAGGCGGTGAAGATCCTCTTATTAGGTCCGTTGTCCTTTCTTGGCCTGCTAGCATCGTGCTCAACTTCTTCGCTGTGCTAAAGGTCAGGCTGAGTCTGGAAAGGTGCGCTGCGCTGTACACGCTGATTCCTTTGTCTCGCTGATGGCTCATGTGGTCCTGGGCGTTCTAGAGCTCGGTGTTGAAGAGTACGTACTATCGGACTTTTACCCACCATGGCATCTGATTGGACCTATACGCAGATTTTCAGCTCGCCTTCGCCCCAAAGCACTTTCAGCAAGAGCGTGTTGTCTGGAAAACAATCGTCCAGCTCAACCTCATAGGGTGAGCTGTCTTTCTTACCACCGCCGACGGCCAGTGCTAAGCGTCTATTCCAGGTCCATCAAGACCGTCCTCGAAGTGATCAAAGAAGAATGGGACTCTAACCGCGGGACATCCAGCTCCGACTCAGTATACTCTCACTCCCCCGCCTTTCTAAATCTACAACGTATCAGATTGGGGCTCTCGCCTCTCTTTTTCATCGAGACCAACCTCATGAAAATGCTGTCTCCGGAGAACACGGACTCCCGGGACGTCTGTGTGCGGGCGGGAAGCGGATGGAAAGCTTTGTTGCAATCGTCCCGAAGGAGAAACACTGCCGATGCCGACTCGGATTTATCGAAGCGGCGACGCTCGCAGATGCTCCTCAGCAACGAGAATGATCCGACAGGGGTGCTCGCTGCTCAGAAAGACGATATCATTACCCTCTGGGAGGACCAGGTCGTGCAGGAGGTGTTAAAAAAGCGGAAGGTGGTCTTGGAAGCTCTACCTGGATTGTACGTCCTCTCGCATGTCGTTTCTCTGTTTCTGCATTGTACTGAACTTCTTTTGAACCATCGCAGCTTCCTGAACGATGTCGCGCGGATCGCCACCCTAGATTATGAACCTACTGATTGTCCGTCCTGTCTCCCCAATCCTCCGTAAATCCCTCGACTCACATCCAATCAGCGGATATAATTAGGGCCCGAATACGCACTGTGGGAGTCGAAGAGCACCACTTCGTCGTGGAGAAAGGTGCGCAGTGTGCACGCTTGTCAGTCGCTCCTCGTCATTCTAACTCTATCTTTGTTGTGTTGTTTGATCTCAGGACAGGATGCCAATTCTGACGTGTTCATCACCGACGTCGGTGGAAGTAGAAGTCAGGTGAGGGAACTGCTCAGATTCTTTGCTTCAAATCGGTAGTGGCTTACGGAGGCGGCTCCAGCGTGCTTCCTGGGTACCTTACTTCGATGATGGTATGTTTATTTCCTGCTTACCCGGCCCCTGCCCCCTCCAATACGAAACTTTTTGTGTAGTTCAAGCAATCCTGTTTCTGGCTCCCCTTGCGTTTAACCAGACACTCGAAGAAGATCCCAGGGTCAACCGTCTAGTGAGTAATCTTGCTGTCCGATTACTTTACGTCGTTACCTATGACATTCTGACGATGCGGGCGGCGTCTCTAGGAGGACAGCTTGTCACTGTGGCGAGAAATCTGCACCAATAGGCTTCTTGCCCATGCTAATCTCATACTCTTCTTCAACAAGGTAAGAAATTTGGGTCGCTCGTCGTCACGTCCTGCTTCTCATTAGCCTATAGAAAGATGTCTTGAGGGCAACGCTACAGTCGGGGGTTCTGGTCAAGAAATACGTTCCTAGCTATGGTGACCAGCCAAATAACATTCCCCATGTCACCAAATGTATGTTTTTCCTATCTGCATTCGCTCTATGCAGCTGACCTGCTTGTTATACTATTAGACTTTAAGGACAAATTTCGCGTGTACCATGTTAGTCAGATCACGTCACTACTATCCGTTATCGCGCGTATTCTAATGTTGCGAACTTACTCTTACAGAAGAGGTACTCGCCCGCGCCACGGCCTTTCATGTGCTATGAAACTTCTGCTATCGTATGTCCTTCGCCTTCTTTCTCTACCCGTCCAGGTTCGCTCAGGTCTGGCATTGCTATAGGACATAAGCTCAATGGCCGTTCTTCTTGTTGGAGGTAAGCATCTCCGGCAGTCAGCCCGGCAAAATCTCGCAGACACTGACTATCTGTCTATGCGAATAGTGCGTGAATCAATCCTGCGCCAACACCTCAGAGAAGGTGACATGATTTAACCTATTCTTAAAATCCCGATTATTCGCCATGCTTATTCTCCTAATCTCGACACTACCAGGTCTGGTGATCGATTGATCAGGGTGTATACTAAGTTATATTTGTATTATCTCCTGGATTCTACTCATGTTCCTGTGTTGATCCTGCTATTCATTATTCCCCTTCTCCACTTCCGCTGTCCATAGCTATACACCTAATATACTACATACGTACCATTTAAATACCGTGCTTATACCCGCTCTGCTTTGTGTAATCTTGGACGTTCTAGGAATCTAGATGTACAGAAGACGTATATGTATACTCGAGTATGTAGCGCAATGGATGTCTTATTTATGTTCAGAGCCGGAATGATTATTCGGTAAGTGGACGATAAGATATCCACTGCCCGCTTGGGAGATGAGCATTGAGAGCCAGTCTCCTTGTAACTTAGGTGAATTGAAACTGTTTCCGATTCTATGGTAGCGGGCAAACGAAATGGAAGAATGTCCCTTGTATGAGTTGTATTATGTGCATAGTTTTTCTTCACTCACTTGCACTGAGCAGTCAGCAGTGGTGGGCCCGCTAAGCCTTGCTGAGCGGCAAACGCAGACGAGAGATTCCGGGCTATTCTTCATCACAGTAATAGTTACCGTTGTTCCGTCGACCCCGATGTGCGCGTGCAGCACCATATGCAGACCATGCAGGGTCTGATCGCGAAATCCACAAAAAGCACTGGCTATTATTAGCTACTGCTTGCCAATGAGCATCATTGCATTTCTCAAACGACATGGACCGTATGCTGTGCCATTCAAAGGATTGTGATACCTCAATTACTTAGGCATTAGATGCGAGGTGACGCCATGTTTTATTAGAAAATACTGAACGTATTGCTCATGCACGGCTGCTAGACTCGAAATCGATATAATATGGATTCAAAGATAAATAATACTACATTCTGCCGCTGAAGCTCGGAATAGCTTCATAAGGCTTATACAAGTTTCGAAAACACAGCAATTCACGCAAATAATGGGATACTAGGAGGATTAAGCACTTAACGCGATTTTCTCCTTCAGCCCTTTCAGAGATGGGGAGAAAAAGTACTCTCCACCGCGAGGAATAACCCACTGCTCAGGTAAAAGTAGCACCTTAGAGGGATCATTGGGATCAGTTCCAGATAGCTTCCGGTCTGGACCCTGGCCAATAATGGCGTCAAGCCTGGTATCATGTAAGTTAGGAATTTTGTATTAACCACTCTGTATGCTTCGAAAACCCACCCAGGAACCTCAGGCGTCTTCTCGCCGAAAGGGAAGGCCGCATTGTTCGCCCAGCCTGCCAGTAATATTAGACATCTTGACAAAAGTTGTCATAATTTTTACTGGACGGTACATACTCTTCTGCATGAATTGGAATCCATTGGTAATACTGCTTTGGTAGCAAGCAAATAACAATCCACGGGCATGGTAGGTCTTCTTCTCAAGCTTCTCTTGCTTAGTCACTTCGGTGCCGAACTGGATGCCTCGGCGCATGATGCGACGGCTCTCGAGAGAAATAGGGCCTATCGGGGGGGGCAAGCTCTCCAGATCCGCACGGGGAAAAGTCTTTCGAATGTGAGAAGCAAAAGGGCAGAGTTTTTGGAAGTCGCGCTCCGCAGCGAAGCTAAAGTTATTGTTCCTGTTTACACGTATTAATGCGACAGACCATGGAGTAAATGGTTTCAGTATGAACGAACCTCTTTGCATCACCACCCAGTTCGGGGTCGTCTTGGAACGGCGTCAAGTCGATGGGAGTACCTTGTAGACATCAGCTAGAGGAAATATGTGCATCACAAGAAATGAAGACAGACCACTCTTCCAACGGCCAACGAACCTTGCGCCCAGGAGATCAGCGCCTTGCTTATGATTGAGTCCTGGTACTTTAAGAGCATTCCGGTCGAGGAAGTCGTCGAACTCCGGAACTCGCTGGAAGAGATATCGGAAGACAAGAAAACTACCGTCAACCATCCAAGAGTCGCGTTTGTCCTTGGATTCATCCCCTTCGTGTCCAAGTACAATGGCACCAGGTCGAATAGGAGCAGGTCCTGGATTAGGGTCCTTATCAAAACCTATGATTGCAGGATTAGAAACGCCATCGAGATAACCAAAGCTAGAAGAAACAATGCATATAAGCAGTCGTAAAATTCAGTTACAGAGACAAAAATAGCATACTGTTCGTGCGCCGAAAGATCTCCAGGACGTACATCTCCCGTAACCTCGGTAACCTTCGTGATGGAGGCCTTTGCAGTGCCAACTCCAAAGAGCTGCTCGATTTCTCGAATCTTCTTGTCGACACTCAAATGACTGTCTCCAGCTATGATAACGACACCGTGTATCTCATTCTTAAAAGCGGGCTCCCAGTCTGGCACAAAATCTTTCCCACTTCCGGTTCCTTTATCACCGAGATTTTCTCCTGCATCCACGCGCTGCCCCGCTTTGAACGCAGTATCGATCAAATTTTCGTCGTTGATTTCATCTAAAAAAAGGAAATCAGTTAAAGAATCGAAAATATCATAAACCCAACGCGCCTTAGCAAGACCAAAATGAGAAATTGCAATATTGATCCCAACAAGAGGGATCAAAGGAGGTTTATGTCCGTCGCTTGGGTAGTGCTGCTTGTGCTTCTCAATCTCATCTCGGTCCTTCAATACCTGAGCGACGGATTTCACGAGAGGAACAAACTGTTTCAGGCAATGCCTGAATGAATCGACATCTTTGATCTGGAAGAAGTATAGAGTCTCTGTCTTCTTCGGAAGCCCACTCCTAGGAAGGTATAATAGCATCAGTATAAACATAGTATATATTACCGTTCAAGAACCTACAGAATATCGCCCTGGATATTATTAAGATCAAGAGCACTTGGAGGATGAAGAGGATTATGAGTCGCCATGAGTAAGATTCAATCAAGGCTGCAGAGTAGATGGGTGGTGAGATCCGCTTTGCAGGATATCAGACCTTTTTATCCTCAGTGAAAGATCGAAGCCCAATCCGGTCGGAAATTATGTACACAGGTACCAGCACGTCGAGACGGTCTTGGTCTTTCCTAAAGCGACGTATCAAAAGATCTTTAGTTTAATGAGCGCGAGCTAGTCGTTTAGTATCAAGAACACACTAGACACAGCTACAGATAGCATGCTTATGGATCTTGGCCGTACAGTTCAAAATTAAAACGTTCATTTTTGACGATGACACATTGAGCAACATTACAGGACTCAGCAGCCATGTAAAGTGCAATTCGCCACTCGTCATTGGATAGTGTTGCATCGGAGGCCAAAGTCTGGATCGTGCTGGAAGGGGTTTAACAATAAGTGGCGATTCATAACACTCGAACAATACATTTTCCGTGACTGATGCAAAGCTGAGCATTGTTCAACATGGGTAAGAATAAATAACTGAATAGGTGAGAGTGTCATCTTACCGGGCCAAGAGGACGGTGTCATTATTTCGGCGCTGAACAGTGGTGCCCGTAGATAACTGTCTTGGGAAAGATGGACTACTTCGCTCAAAGAGCATATATAATGAATAAAACCAAAATACGAGTTCCAAAGTAAGATAGTCCTCCGAATACGAAAATAAATGGATTTACTCATATTGCGTTGAGATACTACTGGTGCTAACTATAGGCGTGTCGTTATTCTATGAATGTGCTTATTCAAAAGTGATAAAACGCTTAACTCCTTAGGAAGGATCTAGAGGAACAGCCACAGATGTGACATAACATGCCAAGACGATTCTTGTCAGAATTCAGCTTGTAGGTCAAACCACCTTGTCTTATAACCGAATAGTGCAAATACCTACAGAAGCATAACAAAAGGTCATCAGTAATGCAAAGTATGGCAGGTACGACGAAATTGTACGGCATTATGAGATAATTTGGGTGGATCGTACATGCTAGTATCTTCATGCTGTGGTTAATTTCATTCTCAAATGCTAAGTAACTTTTCCTGAATTTTCAAGTATTACATGAGGAATCCAGACAGACAGATTATCCTTTCTTACTCACTTGCGGGTGGGCATAAGGTTTTCTTGGACGAACTTAACTTTGGGTGCCAGACATATAGGCTGGTATCAGTGCGTTGCGTCTCTTTCCAGTCACTTGCAGACGTAACATCGCTTAGGATCACCACCAAGTCACTTGCGTGGCCTTGCAGTAGTCAAACCCACCGTTCTACACGGTAGGCAAGGTGGCATGTTCTCCGGGTCCAAGCATAAGTTCACTTTATCGGAGCCTCGTCCCGATTACTTCCACATAGTTAGCGGCGTACATCTAACGAATTAGGGAATTAGGTTAGAACGAAAGTATCGATAGAGATAGGTGCGTAAATAAACTGACTTACTGAAGATTGGATTGCTCTGTTTACGAGTCAGAGTCTTCAGATCTACAATCGAATGCAACAAGGTTGTGAGCCCGGAGTTGCCTACAGAATATTTTGCAAGTATGGGATATCCGATAATGAAGGTGCAGGGATCCAGGATGACTTTATAGGATGGTGCGCATTCAATCTGTGTCGGAACGATGAAGCAACACAGAAAGAAAGACGAAAAAACTTGGGTTCAGAAGAAAGAATGGAGTCATGTCGTCCTATGAACCGAGAGTGAAAACTCCGTGTTGATACGTATTAGGATTCAAAGCTAAAGCGTGGCGTGTTCACAACGACCTCAGATGATACTAGATCGGATCCACTCATAAGGGAATGCGATCAAATCCAATATAAAGAGATTTACCAACTTGCAAGATTGAACTTGCCAAACCTATAGGCCTAAAACTCCTGCCGAGAAAAAAAATTCCACCTAGCCGGATTGAACGACTGACCTCATCATGACTCATAGAGTCTATACAAGTGATGCGCTCTACCACTGAGCTAAGGAGGACACAGCAGAGTCTTTGTATGTCGTCGTCTAATTCCAAATGCATCATAGTACAGTCTTCCCCTTGAGAAAAGACTGTTGCCAGGAAAAAGAACGATCATGTTGGTAACGCTACGGTAAAATTGGCTACCGTGTGCACTATTCCCGGTGGCATCGCCTGAAAGCTACCGGGGTCAGAAAATAGGCAAGTCACAGTACTGCGTGCATTTCTTCTCCGGGATAGCTGTTGTGCTGTGAAAGGATCGCGTCGGAATCAATTTGGATGCATATGAAGGCCATCGTTAAGGCTACTGTAGCTCTTTTATACTATGCCATCGCTTTCTGTATCTGCCCTATTTTGATTGAAAGTGGCATTCGAGAACTAACTGGAAGCAAATAGATAAAACAACAACGACAGAACAACTTCACGCTCGCCGTCCGTTTCTACTAAGCTCCTTTTTTATTTATTTTCCGGGACCATAGTTTTTCTCCTTAGGCGTCGTGGAGGGCAACAAAAATTCACCTAGGACTGACCTCATCATGAATATATTAATGATATTCGACCCCTTACATACGAGTGATGCGCTCCACCACTGAGCTAAGGAGGACGTTCAGGTGGACGAAAAATTTGCAAGGTGTAGCATGGGGGAGTGTAAATATTTCCAAAGAGGCTCGCGAGCCATGAAGTGGCAGCCAGTTTTCAGAATATTATAGCCAGATATAAGCAGGGAAGCAGTGGATCTCGGCAGGATTTCGGTGTATGGAGTTCAGGTTCGCCATGTAGTAATAAAGTTTGCTATGTAGTAAGAAAGAGAACCATGCGGTTCTGATTCTACGGTGCAATGACGATCAAGTGAAGGACGTTCCAGCTAAGTAGGGACTCTGGGGCCAACCAAAAATGTAAAGAATACATGCATCCTACAATTTCTGCCGGGGTAAAAACTAAATTGCAGCTGAGGTGGTTTGCTATTGACACTTCGACGATGCTAGGAGTTGTAATAAAACAAGAGATGTTTAAATCATTTCGAAATAAATTTAAAATTCCACCTAGTCTGATTGAACGACTGACTTCATCATCGCATTACCAAGTGTGACATTATGAGTACAACAGTACGAGTGATGCGCTCTACCACGGATCTAAGGAGGGTGCAGATATATTAGGTAGTATACACTGTGTGACATGATATAGTGCAGCGAATTTGCTAGAGCTCCTACATAGCTACTATGGGTTCGTGGGCATTGCCGATGTGCGAGGATCGGCACTCCATGGCACTTAAGGTAGGGGGTTGCATTGATGCATTGTATACAGTAGGTAGTATACAGTACACTACAGATGTCTGCTGCAAAAGAACTTGACAAAATAGGGTGCCTGCAAAAGTAAGCAGGCAATCCAGATGCCTGACATTATTTCGGCAATGCTGATAATTAAAAACCTGGATTTCTGATGAATAAATTGAAAGTTAAAATTTGCATAGAAATTTTAAACTAGCACAGGGCCCACAAGACATGTTGCTTGCAAATCTGGATCGGCAATGCCGATCACAGCAATTAGATCGGCATTGCTGATTCTAATAAAATCAGGTTGAGTATTACTTACATACAATCATATTGAAAAATTTTAATAGTCTGATTATGCAATAGAGGGATGAGAAAGCTAAATTTTCCTTCACAAATGGTGACAATATACATAAAGCTGATTGTTTCTCAGCATCGGCATCAACTTTGGCTTTAGCATCATACTCTGCATCTGAAATGTTCATTGATGCATTAAGTCTGTAATGTCAATTCCTTCAAATTGGATCTGGAGTGCCAATACCCAAATGGCTGATAGGTCTACCAGCAGTGCCAATTTGCATGGGTTGGAGCATCTTGGCACTTAAAATTGGGGCTGCACCAACTAATATACCAGTTTATAAGTGCATATCTAAAATCATGGTACATGCATGATACATTAAAATGTTCAATTGCAAAACCCTAATCAGAGGACATAGCCCCTTCCTCAAACCATTCAGTCTTGAGAAAGCCAAAATCCAGTGCACTATATTGATGTCAAGAAATTTGATGTTGAGAAAGGGTTATTTTTGACAGAAGGCTCAGTTTGGATCCAGACACCTCAGCTTCTTCTTCCTCATCGGTATCTCCCTCATTGGCATTAGCATTCTCATTGGCATCAGCATCCTCATCAGCATTGGCAGATGAACCAAAGTTACCAAGCCAGGCATCTGCTGCTTTGTCGAGCCAGAAGATGGAATTGGTAGGAGCCGAGTGATCTACAATGTTTTCACCTTCCACATTATAGGCAGTCCACAAATTTGCAGCAACTTCTGCCATATGTGCAGGATTAGTATCAGCATTGCCCTCCACCAGTGAGCTGACATTGGCAAGTGGTGAGCCGGCATCAGCAAGTGGTGAGCCAGCATTGGAAGAGTTGTCAGCAAGCCACATGGAGGCAGCAGTGCCTGCAGAGAAAGAATGGTAAGAAGGATTGGAATTGCATGCAGTGCTAGCACTGCTACTCCCCACCCTTGCTGTTGGAATATTGTAAGGAAGTGAGTGTGAGTTAGCATCAGCATTGTTATGGGCAAGCCACATGGATGTAGCAGCCTGTGCTGAGAGTGATATGTGGGAGGATATTGTGGAATGATTTGAAGAGGAAGGAGTGGGCTGATGAGACCTAAAGTGCTCTGGATGCTGCAGATAAGTGGAAGGAGGAGTGATGTGAGCATTGGCTGGGATCAAGCTATATTCAGCAGTGCTAGCTGGTAAACTGGCAGTGCCTGAATATTCCCCCAGGAATTTTCCATGCTTGAGGGTTGTATTGTACCCAGATTGAATATGTAACTTGCTGACATGTTGAAGACCTAGAATGTCTTCTCAGGTGAGATTCTCACCCCAGGTCCATTTATGAGATGACACTGGCATATTCTGAAGCTTTTGGAGGGCTTTGGAAGCCTGCTGGGCAATGTGCTGACTCAATTTGACTGTTTGGGATCCAGGACCTGGGAGGTTAGCTGGAATAGATGCCAATGCTGATGCCAATGCTGATGCTGATGCCATGGAATCTGTTTCCTTCAAAATGGCTGTCTCATGCAGCAGGAAGAAGCCTGCTATTTGACACGAGGTAACATGATGTTCATTGGCTGAAGATACATGCATTGTGGCTGCAAAATCTTTCACTTTCTTGAGCTCACCCAGGAGATCAGTTGCAAGGGAGCAGTAAACACAGCACTGAGTACAATCAGCATCAGCACTGACATTGGCAGAGGAGAATTTGAGAGGAGGAATGTGGGTGATCAGCACTTCAGAGAGAGGCCCATCTTTTGAAGATTTTTCCAGCTGTAGGTGGTGGTACCAAAGGCAGGATTC
>JASFDF010000242.1:0-32913 GCA_036937115.1 Nidularia sp. FH-822889
GTCTCTTGAATTCACTTCTGACTCTCTGACTCTTCCTGACCCGACTTCTAGTTGACTTACCTTTACTAGTCTTACCTTGCCCTTAACACTAGACTTTACTCTAGTTGTTAATATCTTGTTCACCTCTGACATGCTTCTGACTCTGGTAATTATCTTCTGCTGTGTGGACCACTCATTAAATTAGAACCCACGAGAACTGGAAGGGTGCAGCACATAAGCTGAAGCTAACAGTTCTTATCTTCAGTGTTACAGTCCAAAATCCTTCCGACAATACTTCTGACATTTTTCTGACATAGCACTATCGTTACCTACAAACTCTAGTCCTAGTCTCCCTTTTGGATTTGAGATCTGACATTTCACCACTATTAGACTGAACTCAGAACCAACAAACTTTGCTTTTAACCTACAAAGGCTTAATTGCTATAACAAAGGGTCAAGCTAAACACTACATCTGTCTTACCCAAGACAGGCATCACCAGAACCCACCAACACCATGTCTCACACCTTCAGAGCACCAAACTCTGATTCAGAAGAAGAACACTCAACCTACAAAACCCCAGAGACCCAGACATCAGATGACAACACACCACCACCAAGCACTATCACATTTGGTCCATAAGAAATCCCAGAATATCAACCAATAGCATTGATCAAACCCACAGAACTACCCAGAACCCCATATCTCCCACTGATATCACAGATTGAAATGGCTGATACCACAATCAGACAAACCAAAACACAGGAAAACACCAAAGAAGTAAAGTTTGGAACTCCAGCATACTATGATGGAGACAGAACCAAGATGGAGGAGTTCCTTGCAGATATGGCCTTGTACCTTGCAGGAAACAACAAAACCTATGATAACAATCAAAAGAAAATATGCTTCATGCTTTCTTACATGAGAGGGGATCCATTAGAAAGTGGAAAAACCTCAAAATCAAAGAATATGCCATACCTGATGAGAAAGGGAAAACAAAATCTTTCCCTAGATATCATGACTTCCTCAAAGACTTCAAAGCAAAACTTGAAGCATCTGACACAGAAGGAGAAGCATTTCTCTAGTTAAAAAACCTCTGAATGACTAGAACTGCTGATGAATACATTGCAGATTTCAAAACCCTGGCAGCAGAGTCCAATCTCACAGAAGATGTGGCCTTAATCAAATACTTTATGGAAGGGTTGAAACCCAGTCTTCTCACAAAGATTCACAACTGAGATGAGGTCCCCTCAACCATTGCAGATTGGTACAAGTATGCCACCCAATATGACAACAACTACAGGTGAGGAGGAGGTCTTTACACTCCCCCATGAGTTCCACATAGAATTCCATGGAATCCATGGAATTTCCATGGAATTCCACATGGATTCCATGATTCAGCAACACTGCAAATTCCCTTGATACCAGTCCACATTTATTCCATGCTCATTCCATATTTATTCCATGGATGGGATCATTGCATCAGGAATTAATATGGAATATTCCAATGGAATCCACATGGAATCTGTGGAATGTCCCTACTTTAGTTTACTTGTTATTATCTGTAATAAATAAATAAATAAAACATTGACATTAGGAATTGAACTCTAGACTTTATATTAATTATAAATACATTCCTAAATTATAAGTATTATTTTATATTAATTGGTGTTTAAAAAGGTAGGGCTATATATATATGTATTAGCAGATGGTGCTTAGCTTGGTCATGTCATCAGTGCCTAAAATTGGAATTCCCACGCTTTATTCCCCACCACTCCACACCGTCCCTCCTCCCATCCTTCTCACGATCATGGGTACTCACCCTGCCGCTAACGATGACAGCAATGATGATGGCAACAATGACAACCACGATAGTGGTGGCCATGGCAATGACAACTACAGCACCGACGACGATGAAGGCAATGCAAGGGATGGAGAACAAAGAGCTGAGCAACAAGGCCCAAGGTGCATAACAACGCACTGTGTAGCCCCAACCTCCTTCCCCATCCACAGCACCAGTGATGCCGGCAGGCTCCCCCATACCACAACCAATACAGCCCCCACCACCTGCAACAATCCCACCTACCCCAAAATCTCCCCACCACCCCGAAATCGCCTCCACCCCAACACCATACACAAAAACCGCCCCGCCCACCACCAACTCGCCCACCGCCCACTGCCAACTCACCCACCGCCCACTGCCAACTCGCCCACTGCCCACTGTCTAAACTGCCCACCCATCGTGAACACGTCCCCCACTACCGCAAAACCCCTGCCACTCACCTCGACACTCCGCTGCCCACCACGAAACCACACCCCCTTCACTGTGCAAACCATATGCCCACTGCAAAACCGCCTGCTGCCCGCAAAACCCCCTGCCGCCTACTTTGCAAACCTCTCGCCCACTGCGAAACCATGCAGCCCACTGCGATACTGCCCTCTGCCCACCATAAAACCACCCCCCGCCCACCTTACAAACTGTGTGCCCACCACGAAATCCTCTCCCACCTCTGCAAAATCAACCACCCTGCCCATTGCGAAACTGCCCCCTGCCCATAGCAAAACTGCCCCCTGCCTGTTGTGAAACCACCCTGTTCATCGCGACACTGCTCTCTGCCCTTTGCTAAACTGTCTCCTGCCCATCGCGAAACTGCCCCCTGCCCATCCCCACCCACCGTACAAACCCCTTGCCCACCATGCAAATCTCCTGCCCATTATGCAAACCTGCCACCCACTATGCAAACCTGCTGACCAGTGTGCAAACCTCCTGCCCACTATGCAAACCTCCTGCCCACTATGCAAACCTCCCACCCACCACAAAACTGCCCACCCACTGCAAAACCCCCTGCACACTGCAAACTGCCTGCCACCCACCATTGCGAAAGAGCCTGGTTAATAACTCAATGTTTAGTTAATTAATTAATAAAATTATATTTTGTGTAAAATTTGGGTTGTGTCAACTAATACAGTGAGCTAAATATTATTTTATTATTTTATTTACCAATATATATTGCCATAGTTCTTGTTTCTTGTTCCTTTGCACTCTTACTTTCCTGTATTTTCTCTTTATTTTCCTGACTTTTCTGGATTTCCCACCCTTTTTATCTATTTTTCTTCACATTTTTCATTCATTTTTCATTTTCATTTTGCCTATTTTCCTTGTGTTTTTAAATGCATTTTTCTCTTATTTTTAAGTAATTTTCTTCATTATCTATGATTATTCAAATTTTAGCACTGACTTATGATGACAAGTCAGTTATTTCCTAATTTTGTAATTTATAGGCTTCAGATGGAACACTTTATGGAATAAATATGGAATAAACATGGAAAAGTAAGGATTTGAATGATTATTTGGATGACTAGCTGGAATTCTATGGATTCCATATGGAACCCATGGGGAAGTGTAAAGTACTGGTGAGGAGCAGCAATTGCCACCAGACTCAGGAACCAAAGAGGAAACCCAAAAGACAGTGGAAAACACTTCCACATTCCCCAATACACTCTGACTCCCCCAAAAAGGGATCCAAATGCCATGGATGTCAACAAGATCTCCATTGGCAGACTCACAGATGAACAACACACCAAACTGATGAAGAAAGGAGCCTGCTTCTGATGCCATGAAGTGGGACACCTATCTTGTGACTGCACAAAGTACTCTGGGAATTCCCAGAATGCTTCCACCAGCATGCTACCACCCCAGAAGAAGAACTACAACAACACTGTGGCTCACATCAGAGCCATGATGGGAGAACTGTCTGAAGAAGACAAGGAAAAAGCCTATGACAAAATCAAAAAACAGGGTTTTTAAAACAGTGGACTAGGCCAACACTAGTTTCACCTTCCAATACTATCTTGAATGTAATTTTAGCTACCAAGAATCAAAATTCTATGAACATCAATGCTACAATTACTGAGAGAAAAGTCAGAACAAACCCTGTCATCAACTCAGTGTTGTCAGATCTTGATTCCAAAAGGGAGACTAGGGACTAGAGTTCATAGGTAACAATAGCACTACATCAGAAAAATGTCGGAAGTATCGTCAGAAGGATTTCTGACCATAACACTGAAGATAAGAACTGTTAGTTTCAGCTTATGTGCTGCACCCTTCCAGTTCTTGTGGGTTCTAACTTAGTGAGTGGTCCACACAGCAGAAGATAATTACCAAGGTCAGAAGCACATTGGAGGGGAACAAGATATTGACAACTAGAGTCAAGTCTAGTGTTGAGAGAGAGATAAGACTAGTCAAGGTAAGTCAACTAGAAGTCGGGTCAGAAAGGGTCAGAGAGTCAGAAGTGAATTCAAGAGACTAGGGGTGATCATGTTCAATATTGGAATTGAGTCCTAGAATACAGAAGTGAACTACTTAAATATGAGTAATGCTAATTGTAATCATAAAAGCAGAAACAGCAATACTATGGATATGAGGGATAATAAAAGTCCTTGACACATAATAAGAGTAGCGGAAACGAGGGCGGAAGTGTAACTGAGCAGAAGTGTACTTAGAGATGGTAATTGTATCATGAGTGTCAAATAATAAGAACAATAGTTTGGTGTTTAGCAATGAATGGATACAGGCAGAAATGTCAGGAAATCATATCAGAGAGTGTCGGAAGATGTCGGAAGATATCATGGATGTAATAGCTATATCCTTTCTCCCAAAGGTCTTACAATGTCCCAGGACAAGGTAAAAATTATTCAGGATTGGCCTGAACCACAGAAAGTGAATACACCAGTCTTTCCTTGGATTGGCTAATTTTTACTGCCAGTTCATTTTTAGGTATTCTGACATCACTGTTCCTCTCACCTGACTCACTCAGAGAGGTGTCTGATGGGATTTCTCCAATGATTGTTGCACTGCTTTCAATACACTCAAGAAAGCTTTTACTACAGCTCCTGTTCTTACTCACTGGCTTCTAGATTCACAATTATTATCAAAACTGATGCTTCTGACTATGCTCTTGCTGCCATACTATCCATCATCACTTCCAATGGTGAAATTCACCCAGTTGCATTCCATTCCTGAACATTTATCATCTCTGAACTGAGCCATAATACCCATGACAAGGAATTGCTTGCAATTTTTGAAGTGTTCTGTATCTGGCACCACTACCTTGAAGGTTCTGAGCTTCCAATCAATGTTGTCATCAATCATAAGAACCTGGAATACTTTTCTACTAGCAAGGTACTTACTTGCCAACAAGCCAGATGATCAGAGTATCTCTCTCAGTTTAATCTTGTAATACACTTCCAACCGGGATGTCTCAGAATGAAGCCCAACACTTTAACTAAATGATGGGACATCCACCCTAAAGGCGGGAATAATGACTATGCAGAAGTTAATCTGCATAATTTCAGGCCAGTGTTTTTGCAAGAACAACTTAAATCATCTCTCCAAGCTACTGAACTCTTTGTTCCAGTATTATGGACATCAGTTATTATGGACATCAAACACTTCTCTCCAATACCCTTTCTGCTCTAGCTTCTGATCCAATTGCTTCCAAACATTTTCTGTTCCCAAAGGCTGCTGGACTGTTAACACCAGTGGTTTACTATGACTTGACAACCAAATTCACATCCCCAATTCTAATGACTTATGACTTTGCATTCTTCAGTATAAACATGATCATATTCTTTCTGGACATCTAGGGCAAAACAAGTCTTTGGAACTCATCCAACACAAGTACACTTGGCCTGTTCTCTGAGTACATCAAAAACTACTGCAAATCTTGTGTCACCTGTATGCACTCTAATCCTCAGCATCACTAGCTATATGGTCTTGTCAAGCAGCTTCCAATCCTGGAACTTCTGTAGGATTCTATCTCTATGGATTTCATCAAGAAACTGCCTCTGTCTTCCAGCTACAATGTGACACTGGTAATCATTGACTGACTCACCAAGCAGGCTATTTTTTGTCCAACACATGACACAGTCACTTCAGCAGAGCTAGCACAACTCTTCATCATCAATGTCTTCTAGAAGCATGGTGTCCCTGAGCATGTAACTTCCAACCACAGTTCCAAGTTTGTCTCTCACTTCTTCTGATCTCTCAGAAAAGCTCTCAATATGCACCTACAATTCACTTCCAGATACCACCTGGAAGGCAATGGCCAGACCAAACAAACTAATCAAACATTAAAACAATACATCTGTGTCTATTACAATTATCAACAAGAAATTGGTGGGAACTTTTTCTGCTTACAGAGTTTGCTTACAACAATGCTCCATCTGCTATGACTGGTGTTTCTCCTTTCTTTGCCAATTAAGTGTCATATCCCTATATGGCCAGTGTGCATCATCCCTGCACTGCTCACAATCAATCCTGACACTCTCCCGACTTTTTGCTCATCTCCAGGTTTACTCAGGTTTACTCTGGTCCATTTCCATTTTTGTACTTACTTCATTTCAGCCACACACTATACTTTTCGTAGTATGTTTCTTTGCATTAATATTCAATTCATATTCCTTAGCCCTCATCATATGCTCTCTATTTCTTAACCCACTTACTTCTCCACTGCACTAGTATAAATGAAGTGTTTTGCATATTACTCTGGTTATCTAGAGTTTTTAGTATTTAAGTACTTTGAATGTATTGTAGTACTTCAGTTTGTTAATTGTCTATCTAGCTACATTCACATCCACCTACATCTGTCCTCAACATCCTTATGAAGTCTCTAAACTACCTCTGAATCATTCCCTGTCATTCCTACTCGGATTATCGTTCTCATCATCACACTACATGCTCAACAAGATCTCTGGTCTCCGGAGATCCCTCCTGGCCAACCCTTCAGTCAGGAAGTTGAGTATCACACTCCATTATATCTGAATCAGACCACTCACCGTTATCTGTAAATTGGGTGTTAGGAAAGAAGGAGATGCAGCACATAAGCTGAAGCCGTCGCCCATCTCGACCTCCTGCCTCGGTAGCGCTCGAATGTGTTTACTGGAGATATCCCCAGAGACTCCGGAACCTTCCTCTGTTGATCTCACACACTTTACCCATCTGGAACCTCTGGGCTATATCCTGGAAGACCAGTTCGTGACATAAGGGCTACAACCCAAACCTGGCTATTCATCCAGAATGAGACCTTGTTTCCACCAGAGCCTGTGAATTCATCACTAACCTTGATGATGTACACCAAATGCTTAGATCTGAGATGGCTGAAGCTCAGCAATGCTACCACAGACCTGCTGATCCTTGCCAGAAACTGCCTCTGACCTTCCAAGTTGGACAAGAGGTTTTTGTCAAAGCACAGTTCTTCTAAATCACTTGGGCATCTAAGAAACTCTTGAAAAAATTCCTTGGTCCCTATGAAACCATTGCTCAGGCTGGTTCACATTCTTTTACTCTCCAGCTTCCTGATAATATGCAAATGGTCCATCTAGTTTTCCATATTTCCATGCTCAAACCTGTGACTCCAAACAGCTTCTGAATCACTCAGAAATGCCTCCACCACCTGTTCATATTGACAGTGAACCTGAATACAAAATAGCTGAAATTGTTGATTCCAAGATAGACAGACAATGAGTCTGTAAACTTCAATATTGAGTTCAATGGCTAGACTATGAAGACACTGACAAAGAATTTTCCTGGCTTCTGGCTTCCAAGTTAGATCACACAACAGAACTTGTCTCCAACTTTCATGCAGCATATCTGCACAAGCCTGGACTGTTAACTTCACTCATTCTAATTAATCATCTTTCATTTTCTCATTTCATGCTAGCTCAAAACCCAAGAAAAAGCATTATCAAGAATTCTAGTATATACAAACAAAAAAAAAACAATTCTGTCCCCTTCTGATATGTTTCTGATATCCTTCCAACTACTCCCTCAGCATTTGAGAAGAAGGGGCAACCATGCTCTCTTCTCCCACCTGCTCATCCATCTCCATCTCCTCTGACTTCTCCAAGTCCTTCTCTGACACCCCCTCAGACATCTCTCCTGCTTCCACTCCTGACCCCATTTTCCATTCACCTTCCTCTTCCCCTGTCTCCATTACTTCTAGGCCTGTTGACCTCTCCATTGGTGTTGATACACCCTAGGTGGATCTACACCTAAACACTAAGGAAATACCACATATTAGCATCTAAAAGTATGATATTTAGTGAGAACAGCTAGCTATGACAGGACAGAGTACAACAATAAAGTCCTAAGTACTGGAGAGAAGTGCTAGCTAGAACAAAGGAAAACATGGAGTGTAGCAGTGCTGAATCTAGCACTGGCATTCAGAACCTGGGGGAACCGATACAGCTAAGTTGTAACCAAGAGCAGCTATAGCACAGCAGAACCGAAGTGACAGTGATGTTTGTTTGGTTTCAGACCTGAGCCCTAACAGTCACAGTCACACACAATGAAAGAATAAGGAACATAGGAGAATGTGACACAAAAGTGGAATAGACAGAGAATCATAGGTGGATGGGGCATAAAATAATATTAAATGAATATACAGGTCTATGCTACATCAGTAAGAAACCTACAAGACACAGATGGAAGATAAGTAAGAGAGACACAATGGAATAAAGTGTCAAATATGTTGGTCAGGCTCCAAAGAAGAGAGCAAAATAGAAGAGAAAGGCTCCAGTGAGACACCCTCCCAGAGAATAAATATGAATAAACATGTGATTGCTAGTAAGTGATGCCCAAAATATGAGCAAACCAAAAACCAGCCAAGAAATGAGCTAAGAATAGCCAATCAGGATGAGATAAAAGCCCAAGGATAAGGAAGAATAAGTACAACAGGGATTCTGCCCCTGTTCTCTCACAATGCGATCCACAGTGATGAGCTCATCGGCTCCTGCAATGCTAGGTCAAAGGGATGAGCAGATTCCGGTTCAGTTTCCAAGTCAGAGAGGCTAGCTAGAGTTGGCAATTTGAGAGAGACAGCCACCCTATACCCTAATCTAAGAGAGTAACAAATTGAGTCCCATATAACAAAGTCCAGGACTAAGTCCTTGAGTTGTATTAGTGATTTGAGAAGTCTGAGGGAGAGGAAGACCATCCCTTTTGACTTAATTAGTGAAAAAGTGCGATTTCAAGAGAAAGGAAGACCATCTCCTGTAATCTTCACCTAGAGACAGAAGGAAGACCACTGTACTTTGGGGAGTTAAAGAGGGAAAGGAAGACCATCCCTAGTTAAAGTTTAGAGAGACCATTAGTGTTTACAAGGGAAGGAAGACCACCCTTGTAGATTTAAGAGATTTATATTTGAAAGGAGACCTATCTACACTTAGAATGAAGTGACCTTGCAAGCTTTAGAGACAGGAAAACCATCTTGAAGAGTTATAGCTAGATAAGTGAAAAGGAAGACCATTCACTGTATCTAGCTAGCATAGTGCCAGACACCATCTTACCTTACCTTGAGCATTTTGTATTGCATTTTCAAATACTATCTCACTTCAGACTTACCCCCAACAAACTTGAGAGGTAGTGAGCAGTCTGTAGGGTAGTAAAACAATTTTATTGTCACTCTACACTACAGATTACATTTCTATTTCAGTGTGTAGCTCAATTCCAAGTACTCTGTTGTGACTACCAGTGGCAGTTGCTGCCACTGGTCAGCAGGGTTGATGCCCATGATGGCTTTGATTAGGTGTGAATGCACCTGCACTTCTGACTTCTGACCCTTGTCAAGTACATGTATGAGGAGATTGATGGCCTCACTCAAGCTCAACCACACCTTCCTCATCTCCTCCACCAACTTCTCCATAGTGCCTGCTACCCTTGCAATACCCCATTTCTCATTCACCTCATTACTATTTCTATGTTAAATAATACTTGGATCCTTATCAGAACAATATTTCTATTATGAACATTTCTAACACCCTTCTGCTACCAAGATTCCATTCCTGACATTTATTATGATACCCAGTTTTATTATGATTCTGTCATTACTAGTTACCACTCTCTGATTAGTTATACAATTAACTACCAACATATTTAAGTAGCTAGTCTCTGTCTTGTATCTGCAATCCAAATATAGACTAAAATATCTACTTCTCTCTGCTTAACTTCTGAGTCTAGCTCATCCTCTGACCCCCTGACTTTCTTCCAATCTTTGGTACTCTCTTCCAACATGTGGATCACTCTTGCAAATTAAACCCATGAGAACTGGAAGGGCACAGCACATAAGCTGAAGCCAATGGTTCTTAACTTGTTAGTATTACAGTCAGAAACTCCTCTGACAATATTTCCTACATTCTCTGATATAGTGCTATCATAGCCTACAACCTCTTGTTCCTAATTTAGTTTGGGAATGAGTCTTGACAATCCAACAGTTCTTACCCTTTAGTGTTACAGTCAGAAATCCTTCTGACAATTAGTTCTGACATTTTCTGATGTAGTGTTATCATAACCTATGTCCTCTAGTTTTTGAACTACCATTGGGAACAAGATCTGACAGTGATACACTGTGCAGCTATCTACACCCAAGAACATGAATTCTTTTGAATTTTAAATAAGAAATAATACCTTCAGATAATATAATGTGCATATTATTTGGAGAACTAGAAGTAATAATGGCTATACATTAAATGCAATAATATTAGAAGAATGTATGTGCTTACATGACATCCAGAATAACAGACAAGCAATAGAAACAGATAATGGCTGCTATGAGACTGCACTGTGTGTCTATTTGTTTGGCAACAATTGCTAAACATAACAAGTATATACAAGGCTCTCAAGTATCACTAAGTGCCGAAAAGTAGGAAAACAAGTGTTGTCATACAGTACTTTAAGCAACTCTATAGTCATATTTTATGCAATATAAAATACATACTATAGATGTCCTGTTACCAGCATATAAGAAGCTCTTAAGCATATATTATCAGCTATAGTGGGAAAGGATCTTCAAGGGATCAGATTTTTCCTATTATTAGACTATCCCCAAGCTGTTAATATCAAGGAGATAATGAAACAAGTGATAGAAATGCAAAATAAAATAATGCAAAAAATTGGACATGTTCAGTCAGCACTACAGCATGCTCAGTTAGCATTGAGTCATGCTCAGTCAGCATGGAATGCCAAGCACAGCTCTCTTTTAGAAAAACTCTGAACTAAGAAGGAGAAAGGAGATAAAAACCCTAGAAGCAGACCCAAAGAGGCAGTAGAGAGGTTTTGCACACCCCCCAGCTTGTAGCAATCAATAGGCATAATTGAGAGCTATTTAGATGAGTTTAGCCAAAGGGAAAGAATAATTTCTACTCATAGAGGGTTGTGAGACATATAATAGTGAGAAAAAGTGAAAACATATAATAAAAACTAATAAAACGTTAGAAAAACATTAGAAAAACATAAGAGGGCTGTGGGATTTTATAAGAGATAATTAGACTTCCAAGTCTAGTTGTTTCACATTTTCTGTGAAGTCAGAGGAGCAAGAAGACTACTTGTTTAGCTAAGCAGTTAGTATATTTTTGCAAAGTCAAAGAAGAAAGAACACTACTTTGTGCCTAGCATTTAATTGAGCAAAGTCTTAGAGAAAGGAAGACCATCCCAGAGATCTAGTTCGCATTTTTTGCAAAGTCAGGAGAAAGAATACTACTCCTTGACTGAGTACTTGAGCAGAAAGAATACTGCTGCTCTATTTTGATTTGGCAAAGGGAAAGAATACTACCCTTAGCTAGTTCGCATTTTTTGGGTTCTGTGAAGAAAGAAGACTACCCATCATTATTGAGGAGTGCATTAGCATCCTTTGCACTATAAAACTGAAAACCCACATTGAATACTTCTTTTTGCATTTCTTTACTCTTTTCAACCTAAAGTCTATCTAGACTTGCCTCCACAAACTTGCAAAGTTGAGAGAGTGTTTTGAGAAGAACTTAGAAGGTATATTCAGAGTTCTGAGCTAACTGCACTTCATCTCCTCTTCATTTTTGTATCCCATTTGTTTCTCCCTCAAATCTTGCCCAATTCACAAGTTTTGTAGGTCAAATTGTAGCCTTACTTGCCCTACATGTGCTTGAAATTATTATAGTTTGATATATGTTATGTAGGCCATAAGATTGAGGATGGAAATCATCTACTTTGAGTAATTTTCATCAATTTACCTTACTAAAGCCTGTATCACACACAAATTATTACCAAAAATTTTGTGATTTTGTACACATGCACATGTAACTAGTTGAAATTTGCTTGGGTAAATATCTAAGAGATTGATGCTGAACTGAGTGAGAAATCTGCAAGTGTCTGAAGGAATGATGATGTCCAAGAGACAGCCAAAACACTGTACTTGTATTTAAGTAGCTTTGTTCTGTACAATTTGAATATCAACTAAGATCATCCCTAGTCTTCTGACTAAGTTACAACTAGTCTTTCTGATTCACTTCTGACCTTCTGGCTTCCTTCTGACTTCCCATCTAGTTGACTAAAGTTGACTAGTCTTATCTCACCCTTGACATTAGACTTGACTCTAGCTGTCATTAACCTTGGTTGTCTCTGACAACTTTCTGACATTGCAACAATTTCTTCCAACATGTGGACCATGCACAAGTTAGAACCCATGAGAACTGGAAGGGTGCAGCACATAAGCTGAAGCTGACAGTTCTTACCCTTTAGTGGTATGGTCAGAAATCCTTCCAACAATTACTTCTGACATTTTCTGATGTAGTGCTATCATAACCTACATCCTCTAGTTCTTAAACTACCTTTGGGAATGAAGAGGAGATGAAGTGCAGTTAGCTTAGAACATAGAATATACCTTCTGAGTTCGTCTCAAAACACACTCTCAACTTTGCAAGTTTGTGGGGGCAAGTCTGAATAGACTTTAGATTGAAAGAGTAAAGAAATGCAAAAGAATATGTAAATATGGGTTTTTTCGGTTTTGTAATGCAGAGGATGATAATCCACTCCTCAATAACAAATCTAAGTGCACAGAGATGGTCTTCCTTTCTCTGACACTTGCAAATACAATGTCTCTGAGCCTGGAGGTAGTATTCTTTCCTCACAGAACTCAAAAATGCAAACTAGCTAAGGGTGGTATTCTTTCCCTTTTGCCAAGTCAAAAGAGCAGTAGTATTCTTTCTGCTCAAGTAATAAGTCAAGGAGTAGTATTCTTTCTCCTGACTTCACAAAAATAACAAGTTTTAAAGGGTGGTATTCCTTCCCTTATAAAAACAAGGCAGTAGTATTCTTTCTCCTGACTTTGCAAAAATGCAAACTAGATCTTAAGGATGGTATTCCTTTCCCTAAGACTTTGCTCAATTGAATGCTTAGCACAAAGTAGTATTCTTTCTTCTTTGACTTTGCAAAATTATACTAACTGCTCAGCTAAAGAAGTAGTATTCTTGCTTCTTTGACCTCACAGAAAAATGCAAAACAACTAGAGTTAGAAGTCTAATTATCTCTTATAAAATTCAACAGCCCTCTTATGTTTTTCTTATGTTTTTCTTATATGTTTTCGCTTTTTTTCAATATTATATATGTCACAACCCTCTATGAGTAGAAATAGTGCCATCCCTTTGGCTAAACTCGTCTAAAATGCTATCAATGATGCCTATTGACTGCAACGAGCAGGGGGGGATGCAAAACCTCTCTACTGCTATGTTTTCCGCTTTTTCTCACTATTATATGTTTTACAGGCTTCTATGAGTAGAAATAGTGCTATCCCTTTGGCTAAACTCGTCTAAAAATGCTATCAATGATGCTTATTGACTGCAACGAGCTGGGGGGTGAGCAAAACCTCTCTACTGCCTTCCTAGGTCTGCTTCTAGGGTTTTTATCTCTTTTCTCCTTCCTATTTTGGAGTTTTTCTAAAATAGAGCTGTGCTTTCCATTCCATGCTGACTGATCATGACTCACTACTGACTGAGCATGCTGTATTGCTGACTGAACATGTCCGATGTTTTGCATTATTTTTATTCTGCATTTTTATCACTTGTTTCATTATCTCCTTTATATTAACAGCTTGGGGATAGTCTAATAATAGGAAAAATGCAATCCCTTGGAGATCCTTTCCCACTATAGCTGATAATATATGCTTAAGAGCTTCTGATATGCTAGTAACAGGACCTCTATAGTATGTATTTTATATTGCATAAAATATGACTATAGAGTTGCTTAAAGTACTGTATGACAATACTTGTTTTCCTACTCTTTGGCACTTAGTGATACTTAGTGTTGGCAAAGTTCAGTTCAGTCCAGTTCAGGCAAATTTTTTGCTGAACCTTGAACTGGACTTTAGGTTCAGTTCAGGCCTCCTGCCCAAACTCTGAACCAGACCTTAGGTTCAGGTCCGATTCAGGTTCAAACAGGTTTGAACCATAATTTTTTTGTACCCCAGAGTTTTGAGTTTTCAAAGTGTCATAAAATTGTAAAAATAAGGTTCTATAACCATAGAAGCTTTTGAATGTTATGCATCAAAGATTTTTTGCATTTGAGCTAGATATTCATTCATTTTCAGTTGTAGGTTCTTGTTGTGTGCTGACAAAGCATTGATATGGTGTCATTATATCATGCCAAATGTCTGTGACATCTTGCTAGATAAGATTCGGAAATAATAGGGCTATAAATATGTAGCTTCTATCATCTCAAGACCATTAAAACAGAGGGTTTCTGGTCAACATTGGTCTTTTTCCCTTCATAAACAATTACAGCTCAAACCAAGTTCAAACCCTGTAATTTTCTCCGAACCCTGAACTGGACTTTCAGTTCAGTTCAGGCACAATACTTGAACCTTGAACCGGACTTTATGTTCAGTTCAGGGTGGTGTTTCTATCGCTTGTCTCTTATTCTAGATATCCTGTAGGCACATACATGCTTCTAATAATATTGCATTTATTGTATAGCCATTATTACTTCTAGTTCTCCAAATAATATGCACATTATATTATCTGAATGCATTATTTCTTATTTAAATTTCGAAAAATTTATATTTTTGGGTGTAGATAGCTGCATAGCATATCAGGAACAACTTCTGAAAACTATTGAGTGTACTGTTTGTGTGTCTGACACTGGACAGAAATGTCACAAAGGTGATGAAGCATGGTGGAGGAAGTTTGATGATCTGGGAATGTATCTCATGGCATGGACTGGACATCTTTATCATGTTAAGGGACAGACAAATGCCAAGCAGTATGTTTCTATTATATCTGAGTCCTTCATTGGGTCCCTCAGTGATGCAATATTCACCCTCATAATGTGATTTTTGTCAGACACACAAATAATACACTCTAATATAGCACAATGTTGAGGTTGTTCAATCATTCAAAGGGAAGAAAGGAGGGGAGCAGAGACACTGCATTGCTGGCAGGGAAACAACTAGCTCAATACTTGTGTTCTTAGTACAATTTATGCTACCTATATACTAAACTACATGTATTCTATGTGTGTAAATAATATCTGTCCATGCTGTGCCTATGTGTATAACATGAGTATTGTGCATGTAAATAATAAATGATCAGCTGTGCCATGTGTATCTGATATAAAGAATGAAAGAGGGTGGTACCCTCATAGTATGTGGTAAATGCATGTTATGCATGTGTTGTCTGTGTGTCCATCTAATCTATGACACCATGTGTCATGATAGGATAAGATATCAAAAAGAAAAAAAATGAATCATGACAATTTTATAACAGGATCATGATTCAAAGTACACATCTAAGCTCACAAAGACCTGGTTTGATAACAATCACATTAAGGTTCTTTCATGGGTGCCTTGTTCCCCCAACCAACATATCATTGAATCTGTCTAGAACCATATATATAATAAAATCCAAAAGCATGGGGTAGAGCCTCAAAATCTCAATGAGTTATAGCTTATTTTACAGGAGTGGGCAAATATGGATATCAAATACATCTACTTCTTGTATTGTTCTATTTCATGCAGGATCAATGCCCTATTTTCAGCAAATGGAAAGTGGATAAAGTATTAATGATTGAGATATGCACTAGTGTTTCTTAAATGCCACACTCATCTCTGTTGCAACTCTTTGAGATAATTGACTATTTTCTTTTCACTTTTTTACTGTACATAATCCAGATTATATCTTGATGTAATGTTTACAACCTTATAGCCTGACCTATTCTCTATCAGTTGGTATTTTTTGTTTAATTGACATCCTGGAAGTTTGCAATAAATGAATAGGTTTTGCAGTGGGAGGCTGAAAATGCAGTGTGTGCATATTGAGCACTCACCACTATATATAATAAAATTTAAAAACCAATCAGGCTTAATATTATCACATGGCTTGAATCAGGGATACAATGAACAGCATAAAATTCATTCATAATTGTAGAATCAGAATAATAATTGGACATTTGAGCACTTTGACAATGAATCATAATTGCATGAGCAAATTCAAACTCCATCTCAACAGATTTGCGAAAAGCCAAATTGTTCCTTAGGACTCTGGATGGGTAATGGCGAATAAGATAATGAAAGCTCTCGGATATGATGGCTTACAATATTATTAGTACTGCTCAATTGAGGTTTTTGACTTGGGTATTTCCTCTCGACAGTATCACTGCAACAAGATGTGACATCAGAACAAGGATGAGAAATCTTAGAGACACCCACCATATGTATTTAAACAATTGGTAGTGCGTTCCCCATTCTCCGTCAGAGTTTGAGTCTCCATATATTTTATCTATCCAGACTTTAGCAGGGAGTGATTATGGTTCAAATAACTTACCCATCCCCTTTAAGAATGACTGGATGTAGAAATAAGTATGGAACAAACTTAATGCATAGTTAGTCAGTGAACAAAACAAAAACACATACATAAGTCATAGCCCCCTGATTTTCGCCGTTATAAACTGAATCAGCGCTGACACCTTTGTCAGTGCAGCCAGAAAAGCACATCTGCCAGTAGGGATGCTATCCAGTTTCCGAGCGGGTATATAAGTGATTGTTCACACTCACAACATCGGTATTTAAAGTGTCTCCGATCGTGTCCGGATCTTTGTTTTTCAAGTCAGAAGCCGAACGATACTATGTAAAAGTTAATGTGAGCGAAGTGATAACTAGAACGCGAGAGTATTTAACATGTATTGGAAGACCTTGATCGCATTGTCAGCTCATGCGAGAGCTTATAAAAGGCTTAACTTACCGAGGACAGTGCCAGAGTGGCAACACTATGTAAAGAAAAATAAGATATCTGATGTATAAAATCAATTTGACAGGATGAGCGTACATCAAAAACCGCCTGAAAAAATGTGGTTTAATGATTGCAGAGACAGGGTATCAAATTTCTTACCGTCAATCGACAACCTGCGGGAAGGTGCTTAACCTTGAATTATGCTATCAGCGTTACGTATGCTGAACATAAGAGGGTTCTCACCAAAATTCGATGCATTTTCTGGGATAGGTCAGATCAAAATTCTGAATATTAATGAAGACCACGACTTACCGCCTCCGTGATCATTCCATTCGTCTTGTAGTCACTAGGACAGATGCCTCGGGAGGAGTGAGAAATTGTACAGTGGCGCAAAAAGCAACATGATTTACCATCTTCTTTCTCGCCATCGCTATTACGATCACGTCCGCCGTGTCCGGAATCTACAATGAAACTGCGGTGAGTACCAGTTGATCAAGAGAAGGAAAAATTTCGAAGACGTACAATGGAAAAAGAGAGAATCATCTCTCGAAGCTCCTTTAACGAGCCATTTCATGGCATCGATTATATTGTCCTTTGTCGGTTTGAGCTTCGTGTTATCAGTAAGAAGTCGAAGCTCGCCGTTGTCATCGTCACTGTAACCGTGTTCTAGATTTCACAATTCTTAGGTGAAATGAAGAAAGGGGAATGGGTGTTATTGAAACCCACCAAATAAAAAGTCTCTCATATTTTCAGCATCATTGATACACCCTGAAAGTGCACGAGATTGGCCTTTGTAGTTAATACCAATCTGTGTATCACTCGTTCTCAGTGGACCAGATAGAGGAATGAAGCAATTACTTACGCAAACGGCTTTTTTGTCACCAGTGCAGTTGGAACTCCAGCCCATGATATTTATTAGATAGGTAGGGAAGAACCTTGAGGTATTGTTTGTGTGGTTTCCATTTTGCTGGTGCTGCTTTATATAAGTAGTGCACAATGCCTATTCATTCAATCCACCCGGTGATCCTTTCCCTCTATCGATAAGGAATCGAGAATCCCAGATTTACATTCCATGGGAATGTGTCTGTTCGGAGCCTTTGAGCAGCCGACCATGTTGCAACTTGCGCCAGCTATTGAACCCTGACAAAGCTTGACACGCTGACTGGAAGAAACTTAAAGAAGTACCTCTGCTGTGAATTCGTTTGATGCAAGCCAGCTGTTGGTGCAATTCAGTCCTGAATTCGGTGATTTTTATTCTCCGAGTTGTTATCGGAAAGTATAGGCGCCAAAGGACATATTTGGCGTTTACACTGGGCGGAAGCCTGGGAAATGTCGTAACTTAGGATATCAAGTGATTGATACGAACCAACAAGCACTTCTGCTGTGGACTCGTACTATCCAGACTAGCTGGTTGAAGCAATTCAGTTCTGAATTTGGTGGTTCCTATTCTCCGAGTTTTTATCGGCGGAATGTAAGAGCGCCAAAAGGCAGATTTGACATTTGTCTTGGACGGAAGCGCTGTAAATGTGATAGCTTTGAATAATGAGCGGCTGATGTTAATTACTTGAACTATGGCGGTAAATCAGCATATTTAATCAAATGAGTATCGGTAAGTGGCAACATGGACCGACCAGAATGTATAAGACCAAATTCATGAATACAACCCCTAAGAATTGAAGAGTGGTCGCAGAAAGTGTGATGTGATTGCTGTCGCTGAAAGTGCAAAGCGCCTATGTGACGTTCACGGCATCGTCCGGACTGACTGATGATAAATGACAATATGAGATTCTCCTTAGCAGGGAAAATCCGCAGTACACAGATTCCTCACTGTAAATGAACACCTAAGCTACGATTTAATGCATAAGAAAACATTTAATTATATTCCGATGATTTTTTTCAGGAGCTTTGTTCACCAAGCCTCAGGTGATTACAAATTCAACATAAAATAACAATCTGATAGTCACACGATCAATAAGTCCAGTTATATCACAACTGTAGGCAAAATAGCATACAGGGAAGGATAATACTCTCCCATTCCACTATCAGGTCATTAGATAGATATCTCAGAGAGCATCTATGGTTGATATAGTATTTCATTGAGTGTGGAAAATGGCTTATAAGATCTCAGGAAGATGAATAGATATCAATGAAAGGGAGTTGCTGTATAAACAAAGTGGCTTCCAAATGCTTCTAATGTGTTCTATATGTTATATGGAATGATTGTCTGGAGCTTCTCATGAATCAGGGAAAAGGATGCACAACCATGCTACTGCACTAATTTCCACTAGTAATATGTTGGCTCAACTGAGGACTGACTATTGGTAATTAATTGTAATACACATCATTAAATGAATGGGCCTATAGTCAATGGCTCCAGCTCCCTTTTTTTTTTTTTTGCAATCCATATATTATAGTCACATGAGGCAGCACCCTATGTTGTGACATGTATCTACCATTACTGTAGACATGTAGTATGTAGTTGTTTGTCTATGAATGGGTTATATGTCTAATAGAGGGGTCAGGCTGCTCTGGCTCAGGGTAGCAATGTCCTTACTATCTGGAGTTAATCTATCTATCTATCTACATATCCATGCAAGATAGTGCTATTGAGGTCTACAGGGCTAGAGCCATTGTATTTGGTATTGTTGAGGCTACTGTGTGCAGCCTGTTAGTTCAAGGTGGTTTACATGGGGCAAAGTGTCTGAATGAATGTTTGAAGCAACCTGTTTCATTCATGGACTTATAGAGTGTGGCTAATTAGGGTAAGAAGAGGTGTTGGACTGGGTTTTACATATTCTTGCTAGTGTACAGCAGTTTGTTGTGTGCTTGGCAATGGAATAGTATGTGTTGTGTGGTATCAGGCTTCATTTGGCATCAGGGGCACATAGGTGTCACTGCCTTCCCTATCTGGTGTAGGTGCTTGTTAAGAGTGATATGGCTGGTAAAAAGCTGCACTAGGAGGCTGGTGTGCTTTCACAGCATGAGCTGGATAAGGAAGGGGAGTGGGGTTTTGGCTTTCTTGAATAGGAGGTGGTTTAACTTGGGGTGAGGGGGTTGAGATAGCATTGCTGTGACATGCCCTAGATGGATCTACACCTAAACAGTAGGAAAAAAGCCATGTCTCAGCATCTAAATTATGATATTGGTGAAAAAAACTATCTATGACAGGATAGAGTACAATAACAAAGTCCCAAGTACAGGAGAAAACAAGCTAGCTAGAATAAATGAAAACCCAGAGTGCAGCAGCACTGAATACAGCACCAGCATCTGGGACCCAGACACACTGCAGACATTGGCTTCTAAATCCACTGGATTTAGAAAGAATAAATAGTTGATAAAATGAAAATATATACATACCTCTATCTGCCAGATATAGGGAGAATATATTTGTAATATGTTCTACAATAAATCCAATCCTTATTTACTGTATTTATTGTAAATAAATTCACATAATATCCATCAGAGAAATTGAGAATATATTTAAAATAAAAAATACATCAATATGCTGGATATAGTGTTGGAGAAAATAAGAATAAATCCACCAGGTATAGTCAAAGTGTCTTCTCCATCAATCTGCTGGATATATTGTGAATTTATTTGAATCATGTGATTTTCATGTGACCTACAATCACTGTTATCTCCTCACTTAGACTATGGAGGCATCTGAGCTCTGGGACCGAGGACTACAGTAGGCCATACATATACTTAGTGTCAAAACATGTCTGGTAATTATAAGGCCTTCCCACTCTTACCTTTTGGCTTATGTACAGTCGATTAGCAAGAAATTCAAGCATTATTGAAGTGAGATCTAGGTGTTATCAAATCCCCATAGCTTGGTCCTATTTAGGTAGGCTTCACACTCTCTGTAGGCCATTATAGGCACATTGGTTACCTCAGTAGGATACTATAGGATAGTTTGACTACATATATATTGCATTTAAAATGAAAGATTGTATCATACATGCAAGGGAATAATACGTTAATGACTGCACACCTAGCACAACCAAAACCCACACCCTCCCTGATGACCATGACTAATACCATATACCAGACCTGGACATTGCAGCTGGACACTCTTCGGACACATGGACTCACCAGTCCCCACTCAGATTGATGTAGTAATAGTTATTAAATACTGTAGGGCCATACCAGGTGTGTTTCAATGCTAAGTATGTGTATGGTGGTGAGGAGATAACAGTGATTGTAGGTCTGTTACATCCATGATATCTTCCGACATCTTCCGATACTCTCCGATATGATTTCCCAACATTTCTGCCCATCTCCATTCATTGTTAAACACCGAACTATTGTTTTTATTATTTGATGCTCACGATACAATTACCATCTCTATGAACACTTCCACTCAGTTATGCTTCCGCCCTCGTTTCCGCTACTTTTATTATGTGTCAAGAACTCTTATTATCCCTGATATCCATAGTATTGCTACTTTTGCTTTTATGATTACAATTAGCATTACTTGTATTTAAGTAGTTCACTTCTGTACTCTAGTACTCAATTTGAATATCAACTACGATCACCCCTAGTCTCTTGAATTCACTTCCAACTCTCCGACCCTTTCCGACTCGACTTCTAGTTGACTTACCTTGACTAGTCTTATCTTGCCCTCGACACTAGACTTGACTCTAGTTGTCAATTATCTCATTCACCCCTGACACTTCTGACCCTGGTAATTATCTTCTGCCATGTGAATCACTCGACTAAATTAGAACCCACAAGAACTGGAAGGGTGCAGCACATAAGCTGAAGCTAACAGTTCTTACCTCTAGCATTACAGTCGGAAATCCTTCCAACAATACTTCCGACATTTTCCGACATAGCACTATTGTTACCTACAAACTCTAGTCCCTAGTCTTTCCTTTTGGATTTGAGATCTGACAAGGTCACATGAAGATCACATGAATCAATAAATTCACAATATATCCAGCAGATTGATGGGGAAGAGATTGTGACTATATCCGGCATATTTATTCTTATTTTCTCCAATATCATATCTGGCACATTAATGAAGTTTTTATTTTAAATATAATCTTGATTTCTCGGATGGATATTATGTGGATTTATTTACAATAAATACAGTGAATAAAGAATTTATTATAGAATTTATTAAGAATTTATTCTCCCTATATCCAGCAGATAGAGGTATGTATACATTTTTATTTTATCCACTATTTATTCTCTCTAAATCTGGCAGATTTAGAAGCCAATGTCTGCAGTGAGACAGAACTGACACAACTAAGCCATGACTGAGAGTGGCTATAGTACAGCCAAACCAAGGCAACAGTGATGTTATTTGGCTTCAGATGTGAACCATAACAGTCACACATAAAGAGAGCAAAGGGAACATAGTAGAACTGCACATGAAAGAAGACCATAGTGATAATCATATATGTTCAGGACATAAAATAACAATAAATGAAATATACTGAACTATGCTACCTAAGTAGGAGAGCCTACTTCATGCTGACAGAAGATAAGTAAAAGAAACCCAAATGGATAAGTTGCTCAGATATGTAGTTAGGCTCTGAGAAAGAGAGCAAAATAGACAGAAAAAGCACCAGCAAAATACCAGACCAAAGGGTAAATATGAATAAACATTCAATCCCTAGTAGAGATGCCCAAGATATGAGCAAACCAAGAACCTAACCAAGGAATCAGCTAAAAATAGTGACCTAGGATGGGATAAAAGACAAAGGAAAAGAAGAGAAGAAGGTAACAGGGATTTTGCCTCTGTTCTCTCACAATGCAATCTGCAGTGATAAGCTCCTCAGCTCCTGCAATGCTAAGTAAAGAGATATGAGCTGATTCCCACACATTTTGTACCACATTTTCAAATACAAACTCATTTTGGACTTACCCCCGTGAAATTAAGAGGTTGTGAACAGTCTGTAAGGCAGTATAGCAATTATATTGTTTGTTCTACCCTACAGACTACATACCCTTTTCAGCTAGGAGGAGCTCTGCCAGGCTGGAACCATAGAGAATAGAGTCTTTTGCATACTGATCTGCATGTTTATTTCCAGTGATGCCCACATGCCCTAGGCACCATTGTATGCAAATTATGGGTGGGTCAGGTGATGATATCCTTAGGATGTCCTTGATAGCTTCTGTGAAGTGGTTGAGGAGGTAGTAGCTGGACCTTGGGAAGGGGTTTTGAGCTGCAAATAGCACAGCTGTGCTGACTACTGCAAGGGTGATGGATTTTGCCTCAGGAAGTTGTTTGATGATTTGTGCAGCCAGGATCAGTCCTTTGTGCTTGCTATTATTGACTGTGTAGTTGGTACTGGGTCCAAGGTGGTATTTCAGGGTATTGGTTTCTTGATTATTTACATATACTACTGTGAAGGACCCTATATGTTTATGAAAGCCTGAGCCATTGGTGAATATTTTTAGGTTGAATGTACTTGAAAGGTCTAGGTAATTGCCTTGTCTTTTGAGAGCTGTATATCTATGGTGAAGGGGGGTGTCCAATGTGGATCAAAGTGGGCTGGGAAGATAGTTTCTACTTGGAAGGAGTTAATAGAATATTGCTGAAAGAGGAGTTGAAGAGAGGATTTGTAACATCTCACTGTGCTGGCCACAGCTTCATGTACTAGAGGACATATTGGATGTGTAGGAGGTAGGGTTGTTAAGCAAAGTGTTGTGTGTTTCTGGTGTTTGGCTACTAGGATGTGGAATGGAGTGAGGTGGGCAAGTTACTTGAGGGCATCAGTGGGAACCAATCAGAGTGCACTTGTGATGAGTAGGGCAGCACTTTGTTGAATTTTCTGCATAGGTTTGTAGGCTGTAGGTATATTGAGGGCTTGGGGTGAGGTATTAACTGGGAGGGGGGGACATGTCAGCAGTGTATAAGATATGTGGGAGTGCTTTAGTGATATACAAGTGGCACATGTGTTTGGCTAAGGCCCTGTGGGAGGGCATGTGGTGTGCCAGATCAGAGACAGCCAGGCTTCTCCTTTAGCTATAGCTACTTTATGCAGAGGTCCTCATCAGAGCTTGTTGTCAATGTGTATGCCTAGGAACTTGATGACAGAGGACAATATGATTGCTGTTCTGTTAATTATGAATGGGTGACATGTAGCAAGGACTTTTTTCTTGCATTGTTTCTTGTTATTGAAGTATCAGAGAATAGTTTGATTGTCAGTGAATTTGTGGGTGATGTGGAGAAGTTGGAACATCACCCTGAACTTGCAGTTGTGGCTGGTAGCTCTAGCAAGTACCCTGGAATTCTCTTCCATGATGGGGATCAACACTTCACACTGGTCTTGCAGACTGAGTCTGTGGTGACTAAGATGTTGGTATCATCTATGAAGAGAACTGAAAGTTCAGCAGTATTCATGACTTGGAGGGGGCTGAAGAGACGTGAACGTGTCTCGTTGCAAGTTCGAAATTAGGTTTTAACCTATGAGTTTTGGCAGCGTTAGTCTGCCGAAGGGACTTCGAGTAGTCAAAGATAATGCTAGCCACGTAGGTATACCGCCTATGATAAACCTGTGTGCTTTGAGGTGTCAACCCTCTAATATAAATGCGCGTGAAGACTTTTAACAGTATGATAAGCTCCGAAATAACTTGGTGACAAGTTATTTGAAGACTTCGAGAGGGTGGCGAAGTTGCTTTGCCTATAGATGGGCGAAATGCAGGGTGTCAAACAGGTGAAGGGAGCGAAATGAGTTGCTTGTCAAGATAACGAGACCTTTCTTTGATGAAAGGGGAAGAGCCGAAAGAGATGTTGAGTGTGAGTGGGTGTATTTCACTGCCGAAATTTAGAAAGTACATCACATTTTTATAAGTACTCGATAGTAATTTTTACGGAGGATAACAGAAGGGTAGGTAATGCGAAAAGACAAAGAAAGAGAGTAAGAAAATTTCCGGAGAAACGTACAGATATGTTACACGAGGAAACAGTGAACGGGAGGTGGGCAGCACAACCATTCATGGTGCTGTGCATGCAGAGTTTTGCTTGGTTTTGGTTTTTGTGCAATCAGATGTGTGGTCGGTCTTGAGTTGAGGCGTCGTTCGGCATGGCCTGTGCACTTGGCATGGTGCGATCGAGGGAGATGGTTGCAGGTCGTGTCAGAACTGGATATATGTCGAGGAGGCCGAGCAGTAGTATTTAGCCGACATCTATAGTTAGCGCTCAGCTGGCATGCCTTGGCAATCGTGGAATGCAATAAGCGGGGCGTGTTTGTGTTTGGCTAAAGCTTTGAATGTCGATGATGTCCGGACTTTAGTGTGTGTGCACGCTTTCGAGTTGTACCGGGAACGGAGTATTGTAATTACACTGAATCCATGATTCTGTGTGTAGTCCAATTACAATCTCTACAGGGCTCAAATTGTATATGATGTAGAGGATCAGGGAGAGCAGGTTGCCCTGATTGAGACTAGTGGTGATTGCAAAGCAGGCTAAGTTGAAGTTGTCAAAGAAGAGGGTGGAGAAGTATGTGTCTGAGGCATGTTTTAGCCAGAGGATAAGTAGTTCTGGGATGCCCAGGAGTTGGAGGTACTGAGATAAGATGTCCAATGAGACACTTGGGAAAACACCCTTCATGTCTAAGCTCAGGATTGAAGTGGCCTTGTTGTTGTGCATTGCTGTCACAGCAGTGGATGTGACTAGGTAGATAGTGTTGGTTGCAGTGCAGTCTGGTCTTCCACCAATGTGACACTCTGGCAATAGGAGATGATATTTGCACCTCAGGGCTAACAGCTCAGCTATGCAATTGTTAAGAAGTGTCAAGTCTTGTTCCAAAATGGAGAATAGGAACTAGAGGTCCATAGGTTATGATAGTGCTACATCAGAGAAATGTCAGAATTAATGTTGGAAGGATTTCTGACTGTAATGCTAAAGGTAAGAACTGTTGGCTTCAGCTTATGTGCTGTGCCCTTCCAGTTCTTGTGGGTTCTAACTTAGCAAATGGTCCACATGTTGGAAGATAATTACCAGTGTCAGAAATGTGTTGGAGATAAGCAAGATATTGATGACTAGAGTCCAAGTCTAGTGTCGAGGGCAAGTTAAGACTAGTCAACATAAGTTAACTAGAAGGGAGGTCAGAAAAGGGTCAGAAGGTTGGAAGTGAATTGGAAAGACTTAGTAGTAACTTAGTCAGAGGACTAGAGGTGATTTTAGTTGATATTCAGATTGGAGACTATGGTACAGAAGTGAGCTACTTAAATACAAGTACTGCTAATTGTAATAGTAAAAGTGGAAGTAGCAATACTATGGATACAAGGAATGATAAAAGTCCTTGACATGTAATAAAAGTAGTGGAGACAAGAGCAGAAGCATAACTGAGCAGAAACATACTTGGAAATGGTAATTGTATTGTGAGTGTCAAATAATAAAAACAATAGTTCAGAGATTAACAATGAATGGAAACAGATGGAAGATGTTGGAAGCATAGCAGGAAATTGTATCATAGAGTTGGAAAGTGTCAGAAGATGTCAGGAGAGATTGCAGATGTAACAGGAAGTTGTGCAAGCCCATTGGAAAAGACAATGGATTGCCAGGAGGAGGGGTTTGTGTAGCTCAACTTGCCTGGTTTACATAGAGCTATTGTTTCCTGTTTGTGCTGATATGCCCTAGGTGAATCTACACCTAAACACTAAGGAAATACCACATATCAGCATCTTAAGTATGATATTTAGTGAGAACAGCTAGCTACAACAGGACAGAGTACAATAATAAAGTCCTAAGTACTGGAGAGAATGGGCTAGCTAGAATGAAGGATAATGCAGAGCATAGCAGTGCTGAATATAGCACTGGCATTTGGAACCCAGGGGGAACTGATATGGCTAAGCTGTAACTGAGAGCGGCTATAGTGCAGCAGAACTGAAGTGACAGTGGTGTTTGTTTGGCTTCAGACACAAACCCTAACAGTCACACATAATGAAAGAATAAGAAACATAGGAGAACATCACATGAAAGTGGAACAGACAGAGAATCATAGGCAGATGGGGCATAAAATAATATTAAGTGAATATACAGGTCTATGCTACATCAGTAAGAAACCTACAAGACACAGATGGAAGATAAGTAAGAGAGACATGAAGGAACAAAGTGTCAAATATGTTAGTCAGGCTCCAAAGAAGAGAGCAAAATAGAAGAGAAAGGCTCCAGTGAGACACCCTCCCAGAGAATAAATATGAATAAACATGTGATTGCTAGTAAGTGATGCCCAAAATATGAGCAAACCAAAAACCAGCCAAGAAATGAGCTAAGAATAGCCAATCAGGATGAGATAAAAGCCCAAGGATAAGTAAGGATAAAAAAAAACAGGGATTCTGCCCCCATTCTCTCACAACACAATCCACAGTGACAAGCCCATCAGCTCCTGCAACACTAAGTCAGAGGGATGAGCAGATTCTGGTTCAGTTTTGAAGTCAGAAGTGCTAGCTAGAGTTAGCAATTTGAGAGAGACAACCACCCTATACCCTAATTTAAGAGAGTGACAAATTGAGTAACATATAATGATGTCCAGGACTAAGTCCTTGAGTTGTGTTAGTGATTTGAGAAGTCTGAGGGAAAGGAAGACCATCCCTTTTGGCTTAATTAGTAAAAAGTGCGATTTCAGGAGAAAGGAAGACCATCTCCTGGAATCTTCACCCAAAGACAGAAGGAAGACCACTGTGCTTTGGGGAGTTAAAGAGGGAAAGGAAGACCATCCCCAGCTAAAGTTTAGAGAGAGACCATTAGTATTTACAAGGGAAGGAAGACCACCCTTGTAGATTGAAGAGACTTATATTGAAAAGAGACCTATCTACACTTAGAACAAAGTGACCTTGCAAGCTCTAGAGACAGGAAGACCATCTTGAAGAGTTATAGCTTGATAAGTGAAAAGGAAGACCATTCACTGTATGTAGCTAGCATAGTGTCAAACATCATTTTACCTTATCTTGTGCATTTTGTATTGCATTTTTGAATATTATCTCACTTCAGACTTGCCCCCAACATTGTACTGTTTTATGATGCAGTTTGGTATTGAGCCCATGCAATTTGCCTTCAGTGAGTTGATCTGCAGATGGCTCATGATATCTGTATGTTGGTAATGTTGGTGAAATCCCAATGAGGAGGAGGAGCAGGGCCTTGTGGGGTAGGTAGCAGCAGCAGCAGTTTTGGGAAGAATGTGTCCTGGAATATATCTGCCTTCTCCTGGTTAGTAGTTGCTGTGCATAGGATCATCTTTGTCTCAGGGTCCCATAGGTAGAGAGTAGGTATGTAGGACCTGCCTCTGTCAGTATCAGGTCCTTAGATTATGTCACTAGCTAGAGCTCTGTATTAGTGAGTGTGTCAAGAAACTTGGTCAAGTATTTAATTGGGGTTTTGCATAGGCTTTCACTATACAAGTTGCACTGCTTTTGGAAAGCTTCATGACATGGGTGGTTGGGGTGGTCTCAGCACCACCAATGCTTGGACTGTAGATGGCAGATCTCCTTCCTAAGTGCTGTGAGTTCCAGGGTCCACCACCATTTAGTGAATGGGGTCACCTAGATGAGGGGGACTAAATCCTTGATCATGGCATGGATAGTTTGAGTGAGTGATTCAAAGCATGCCTCTAGGTCTTCTAGGTGTGTGAATTTGTGTGGTGGGGAAATGAGCATGAGGTGTGATTCAATGCCATGTTGAAAGCTTTGCAGTTGATGTTGTGGAAGTTATGACATGGTTGAGAGAGGGTCTTGACAACCTCTGCTTCAAAATTGTGTAGTAAGGGGAAATGGTCCACCTTTGGTGGGCATCAGTCAGTGATTGTGATGCATACTAATACCTGCTGTTGTAGATCAGCACCCATGAACACATTGTCTACCCATGTGAGGTTGCCCAAGTTCAGAGCATCAAGGGTTGGGATACCTTTCAGTAGCACCATACACATGTCATATTAGGTGAGGATGTCAATGAGGGGTTTACTAAGTTAGGGACACTCATTCCTTAGGACAAACATGAATTTTGACCTCAAGTCTCACTCAATAAACCTTATTTTTGATCAGTATGTAGATCATAGGAATACACACTTGTGCAAAACTTCAGGCCAATTGATGAAATCTTTGAGACTGTAGATTTGCATTGCACAGGAATATTGTCTATTTTTGTCAGTCACATTTTCTTTCAAGAACCTTCTTGATCAACATGCCATTTGGGAATAATCTTTGAATATTCCAATATTTGTCCTTTTTATCCTTCAGATACACTTTGAATGGAAAAAATCCATGTAAAATTAACTTCAGGAACATGTAGTCATGAGGACATCATGGCAGCATGACACTGCCTGTTGACTGATAAATTGACATGTGAGGACACACTAGAGAATATGATATACAGCACTCAGCAAAGTTGGCCCACTTCTGTCATGCATGTCCCAAGAAATGTCAATTTTGACATTTTGGTGCTCTTGCTTTATTGTCAAGTCTCATTCCCAAAGGTGAATAGGAATGAGTAGTCATAGATTACAATAGCATTACATCAGAAAATGTCAGAAATAATATGAGAAGGAATTCTGACTGTAACACTAAAAGGTGAGAACCATTGGCTTCAGCTTATGTGCTGTACCCTTCCAGTTCTTGTGGGTACTAACTTGTGTGTGGTCCACACATCAGAAGAAAGTGTTGTGATGTCAGAAGGGAGTCAGAGATGACCAAGGGTAATGACAACTAGAGTCAAGTCTAGTGTCAAGGGCAAGATAAAACTAGTCAATGTTAGTCAACTAGAAGGGAAGTTGGAAGGGAGTCAGAAGGTTGGAAGTGAATCAAAGAGACTAGTGGTAGACCTAGTTGAGAGACTATATGAAAATTAGTAGATATTCATATTGGAGACTATAGTACAGAACAGAGCTACAAGTCCTTGACACATGATAAAAGTAGCAAAAGTGAGAGCAGAAATATAACTGAGTGGAAGCATACATAGAAACAATAATTATATTGTGAGCATCAAATAATAATGACAATAGTTTGGAGATTAGCAATGAATGGAAATGGACAGAAAATGTCAGAAGCATAGTAGGGAATTGTAACACAGTGTCAGAAAGTGCTGGAAGAGTTCAGAATAAATCACAGCCATGACATTTATACCTATTTTTCAAATGTTTGTCCTGGCCTGCTTCATTAATATTGTGCTTGATATGTACTTTAGAACCTTTTAGTTGATCCTATGTAGTCTTTGTGACCTGAATTTTCAATATATGAAATAAAAAGTTGAAATACAAAATGATGTCCCAAGGACCATCAGTATACTGTATGTCTACTGTGGGAGGTTGAAGGAGAACATGCAGATCTGTGTCTTAATTGGGGCACCAGATGGTGTTGGTGCTGAGGTGCTGATAAATTGACTGTTGTGAGCCAGGAGGCAGCAAACTTGTTGAGGGAAATGGGCATACCTGATATTACAATCCTTATTCTTTTATTCCACTTATATCAGCATATGCCTCACTTTCTGCACACACATGAGAGCACCAACATACTGCTGTGGAGGCTGTGGAGAAGGATTTCTTCATGATTGGCAGGACATGAGAGGAATGAACTAGAAGTTGCTTGTTGAATAGATTGATTTCCACTGCCACCTATTCCCTCAGCATCCAAATTCAGGTAATTCAGTTATGTCCAACAGAGTACATGCACATGCCATCATCAATAACATACACATATATTAGTGAGGTAGATGGCTTTCAGTTTCAGTAAATGTCACATATCATTACTTTTCTGTGATGTCCTCCACCAGATATGGAAGGTTTTTAACTGAAAAACAATGGAGATTGTCTCCTGCTTGTACTTGAAGACTTTACATGCTTTAGGGACCTAGCTTTTATAGATACATATCTTCAGTATGTACTGACAAAAATTTGCATTTACAAAACTAAAATTGAGTGAGCCTTAGCATTTGCAAAACCACATCTTGATCTCAAGCCTTAGATCAGATAACAGACTGCCTGATTCTCATGTCCATTGAATTGGACATGAACATGTGCATGAATGTTTATTGTTTCAACAACTACATGGGAAACTACAGTGGGTTTAGTTGATTCCTTTGTCCAGCTCCAGCATGATCCCCTCTGGAAGTACATGATGGCCCCTGTACTTCCTAGCAGCCCATGCTGCTTGTTGTCCAGTTGAGCCTCAATCATATGCATCCATAAAATGACAAGACTGAATAGCAGAGAATTAGGAGCTTCTGACACAACACTCAAGGGTAGGAGGCTGAATTAGTGTTCTCTGACTTGTAATTCCTACTCATCCACCAATTTTACATTTTTGCATAAAATTCTTGCTTTTTTACATGTAAAAATGCTTTTTCTATAGAAAATAGGTCCATAAATCAGTGCAGGGTTGCTTAGAGTTGTGCAAAACACATTTTATTGCTGCATTACAGAAAATTTTCCTATTTTGATTCAATCATGTGATGTTTACCAAAACTGAAAGTCAGTAAGATCATATTTTAGTTTCCTGAGGTTTGTTAACCTCAAAAACATCTGAAAACATGAAACCTGAAAACTTATGGCCTGTTTACCAGAAACTTGGTTCCCATAAGGCAATATGAATAGTAATTGTTATGTCATATATTCATTTCATATGATAGATATCAATAACTTAATTAATTTGACCACAAAATTAACTATATTGGATCAGAATACTTGAATTTGAGTTTTCTGGAAATCTAAAAAAGATCAAAAACTTGCAAAAACTAGAAACTAAAATGTCATACATAAACATTTAAACATGATGCAAGCTTGTTATGCAAAAAATTCTTAAACTTATCAAGGGAATACCATGATATTCTTTGAATTTTCATTGAATCTATAGTATTAAGATATATTATATTACTCATATCCCTGTTACAATGCTTTGACAATAGACTAATAACGAATAATGAAGACTATTTTACTGCAAAAACTTTGCCCAACAGTCACGGCATTTTCACTGTACCCTTCCCAAGCGGCAACGTATTACATATATATCGACCGATAGCCTGGAGTTTTAAGAGCTCCATTTAACTAGGTATTTCTTTTGCCAACATCTACTGCCGTGATGTGCACATATTTACAGTTCAGCAATCATAGATATGCATGCATCATGCTTATGCTTTCTGTGGAGCTTGGAAGCTGAAATTTGAAAGATTGAGTACTCAGAGTATGAGTACATCATGCAGTTTGCTATTTCTTTCCAGAACACTGAGATTATAAGCTGACAGCAGCACCCAAACACAGATCCTAATAGTATATAATCAAGAGTCTTGCATTATGGACCCCAGTGGGGACAAACTAGGATGGAGCACGGTGCCGCTAGGTGCGGCAGAAGGTTAACTCGTGAGGCTGCCGGCTTCATGCAAAAATAGAGACAAAACCCGGCACAGGCTGCAAAAATACCTTGGCAGGATTATATCCCAAATCAAGTCCAAGGTTTGTTTTAATACCGGAATTCCACACTCTAAGCCACTGAGCTAGGAAGCCTTCATAAAAATCATATACTATAATTGCCATGAGCCAAATGTCTTGTTTGTGGAGCAATGACCTCATCAATGAATACAATACTGATACTTATATTATTATGAAGCCACTTTATGTCTCCACAGCAAACTCAAAGAGTAAGCTAGAACATAAGGTAGTTTAGTAAAATCAAACTGCTAGGTACTTATCCACACCCCACTTCTTTGTTCCTACTTAGGACAAAGTTTTATGAACCCAGCACAGTACTTTACACTCCCCCACCATTCCCATGGGATTCCCATGGGAATGGAATGACTCCCTGCCATTCCCTTCCATTCCCTACTCATTCCCTATTATTCCCTCCCATTCCCCATACATTCCCACCCCATTCCCCACCCATTCCCACCTAATTCCCCACCTATTCCCATCTCATTCCCACCTCACTTCCACCTCATTCCCACCTCATTCCCTCTCAATCCCACCTCA